>JASTWP010000861.1:0-104805 GCA_030770255.1 Temnothorax ravouxi
TTGTACGCATCGAGGTAAATAAATTTAGATAAGAGAGCGTAATAAGTTGCGATAAATTTTTATTTTCGATAGCGCGACACGCGATTGCGAATCGTCGCGCTCTCGAGAAAGTCGCGATGTTACACGTGTAATTTATACGCGTTTAATCTGCCGGTCTGGTAAAGCAAATAGCTCGTTACCACGGTAGCTTTATATATTAGATTCTCAGCATTGATAAAACACTTGTCTTTCATAGACCAGCCCCCCCCCCCCACACACACACACGGCGATACCGTTCGCGACTCTAATTATGATTACATGGCAAACGGTATTGCTGTCGCATATTTTTATGTGACACGTCGCACGCGGCTTTTCGCAATATCCGATACAACAAATGCTGACAGGCACATTCGCGGCGCGATACTCGCTATTTAGCCGATCCAAACATTTTTATCCCTTCAGCGAAAAAACGATTAGCGCTCTCTAATATCGCAAACGTGTGTAAAAAGTACTCGCTAACTAGCGTCTCATTACGCAGGTGCATAATTTGACGTGTAACCTGTGAAAATCCAGCTTTACGCAAGGAAATGTAGCGCGTGTAAAAGAAACGTCTTAACACATGCGATCCGTATATGAAAACTTGTATATCCTACTTTGTCGCACGAGTAGAATTTAAAATTATCACAATGAGGAAATTGGTATTTCAGAGTATTACGCGGCGCAGCGACATAATTTTACGTGCCGATTAATCGCTCAATTAATGCATGACGCACTTCGAATTTATGCGGACGTTCTCGTTCGGCTTGATACACGTAACGTTATCACGCACGCGTAACGTTATCCTGCCGCGGACGGTAGAAAATCGATGGCACAGAAAACATTTGTCTCGCTTCCGACCGGATGAGGACCGCTTTCTCTATTCCGACTTGAATCCGAATTGCGTAAGCTCTGCTCGCTTTTACTTTGACCCGAACGATACCCTGCTCGCTACACGTTACTGTGTTGCCCAAACCACGGTCGTCTGACTACGATAATCTCTCCTTTTCTTTTCTTTGCGCATTGCAGAGAGGCGAAAACAGCGATAGCAAATTGGTGAAGCCTCAAGCGGATTTCGTTGGCATCAAGAAGTAAGTAATGGGATTCACGTTAAGGTAGAAACACGCCATGGACTCAGGTTTTAATAACGATTTTTCTTGTCGTAGAATTCCGAGCGATAATGAAGTCTTGCACGCAGATATAGCCGAGCTGTAAGTATGCCGAGTTTGTTTAACAATAACTTTTACAGCTTTGTTCCTCCTAAATGCGACGAGAGAGAGAAATGAGACAGCGGCAGGCGAATTTGTTGTAGTTAGACACGGATATCGAGCGATGCCTTTAGAGTACAATGTAATCAATATATTAAAGTAAAACTATCGCATCGAGTTACTAATGGCTGCATTCCGATTTACTGTCAGCAACTGTTGGTACTGAAAATCTATATAATATACGTAAAATATAGAAAAAAATAAAAAATATGGATTTTTAGTACTTACAGTGAATATAGGAATGCAGCCTATACAGTTAAAAAAATAAAACGGCTTTTGTTATTTATATCGCATATCGATTGTGCCTGGAAGAATCAGTGCCGCCATCGGCTGGTCGGCTCGTGGAATTATACACGTCGCTACATCGGTATACAATTCTGACAACTTTCTATCGAGTTATGACATATAACAACCATTTTAAATTTTACATATAATTTGACGCATGTAAAAACAAAAAAATAATTAAAGGCGAAAGTTTTCTCTCCGCGACGTAACGTCTTAATTTTCCGACGTGGCGCAAGCATGAAGATTGAGAAGAACCTTCGGACGTTTCTTAAGGAAATTACTAAGATACTAAATATCGAATACGTGAGGCTTGTAATGTGACGCAGGAAGGTAAAAAGAGGCAAACTTTATCGGGAAGTGCAACGTCGTGCTCTGATCTCACTTGCAATTGCTATTATAGATGATAGCCTTGAGCCGGGGAAACTTTTCTGCGAGAGTGCTCGTGCAGCCGTTCGGTTTGATTTCCAAATTCAAAGGGAGATGGTTCGAGTCAAACGCGCGCGATCACGGCGGGCCACAGTTGACTCAGACGAATATCTTCGTGCAAGAAGGTGCGCGCATACAAGAGGTTCCTTTGATAGTCAAAAGGATCACCAACGTCGAAGTTCTCCTCGACACACGAAGCCGGAAGACTATTGAATCGTCAGATAAAAATAAAAAACCCGCGGGGATTCACAAGGAGAGCGTTCCTTATTCTATCGGCACGAGTACGACGAAGAACGGGCCCTTAAAACACACCATTAGCATAGAGACCGACGAGGGCACGGCGATACTGTACTGCTCCGATATCGAGCGTCTGAAAAACACGGACGTGGCGCAGGTTCTGGACGCGATAAACTCGGGGAACGCGAATAAAGGAGTTTATTCCTTGCTGGAGAACAAGATCGCGGACGAGATAAATTGCCGGATAGCGCTCCAAAGTTTGAGGAAGATGATAGAGTTGGAGAGCGGGTGGCACCGATACCGGAAAACCTCGTCGAACGCTCGACGACCATCCGCGGAGACTATCAATAGAGACATCATTTTGCAACAGCTTGTGAATCTGATTGCTAAGAGTCAAGACAGCGAGACGATATTACAAGGATTGAAGGCACTGAAGAGAGACAGATTTAGCCCTTCGACAAATATTTATAGGGACCGGATCTGCAACGAAGTTATGATTAGAGCCACGGACGGCGAGCTTACCGTGTCGCAGCTAATCAGAGCGGTGAGAATCCTGGCTAATTATGGAAACGCCAAGTACAGAAATTGCATCGACACGTTGTGGGTAGGTTTGGCATGCAGGGAACAGGATATCAAACCGGATCTACTGGTTCCGTTATTCAGATCGCTGAAATACTTCCAACGAAGCAAGAGCATGGTACAGATCATTTTGGAGAAGAAACTGTCGGAGCAGTGGCTGAAGTTGACCGGCTCGCAGATGGCCAGTATACTGAATTGTCTTTACGGGGAAGAGTCCTCGAAGGAATGTCTGTCGAGCGCTAGTAAGTGGGCAAGCGTGAGCATGACCACTTCCACCGAGAAGGATCTCGTCAATTTTATCGGCGGTTTACGCACGAAGAAATACGTTGATGAAAATATAGAACAAGCGTTGGCAAGATACGTAACAACCAAGGGCACCGAGATGAAAGATCCTAATTTAATCGCCTCCATCATGGATTACTGTAAAGATTTGCGAATTCGAAGTCCGTACGTTCTCGCCGAATGTGGAAAATATTTCATGAGACACGGGATGGAAATTTCGTCTACGTTATTGTCCCCCATTCTCGCGCCGTTTGGATTATTGAATCTACAACCTCCATATCCGACCGAGTTTTGGAAGACGTTCGACGAGGTGATGTCCGCGAGATTCTCAGATTTAAAGCTGAACGACGCATTAGATATTCTTCTCTCTTGCACGTATCTCGAAAGATATCCCATTAAACTTTTGGACAAAGTCTTCAGTTCGTATCTTATGAATAGGCTGCAAACTCACAGGGACGTGCCTATCGTCAATCGCCTGAAAAACAAATTGAAATTATTCGACGCGACCATGTCGTTGGAATGCAAGGATTATCGTGGCAGCCCGATTAACCTAGACAGAAACACGAAGTCGTTAAGTTCAGACATGAGAATCAGGGGTATTATTAATAAAATACACAAACCACTGGCGCACGTGGTAGGCGGCGAGCACAAGTTAAGCAGGAGCGTGGTTTTGAGCAGACTGCCTCTCATAAATTTCTACATCTTAGATGTAGTAATACACCCGCTTTTAAAGTCAACGCCGGTCTTTAACTTAAATTTGCACAAAAAGAGAAATGTCAATACCGCGATTCTAATCCATTTGCCCGAATACTATTGCTGGAATACTCGATTCTTAATAGGGCCGCAAGTAATGAGAAAACGTCAAGTTAGGAAATTGGGTTTCCGCGTTGCACATTTAGATTACGCGAAATTGGCAGAACTCGCCGATCAGGACGACAAATTGCTATCCTATTTGTCACAAAGTCTGGACGCCGCCGAAGATGCTTTATAAATCGTTTCGCGCGTGATACGCGTATCTTACGGATGGCACGAATTTTGCGAATAGAATAGTAAAGTATTGTACTCTAAATGGAATAAACGTCTGCAAAGAAATTTACAGCTATTTTCGTGTGAGGCAACATATATAGTTTTTGTAAATTCTTCTTTTTGCTTTACACAGCCGGGTAATAAAGACTGCCGAAGAAATTGAGGTAATGCGGTACGTTGTCAAGATAAGTTCGGAGGCGCACAAGGCCGTAATGCGCTCCGTGCGCCCTGGAATGCCAGAGTACAAAGCAGAGGCTTGCTTTTTGAATTATGTGTACGCCGTGGGAGGATGCAGGCACGTGTCTTACACATGCATCTGCGGATCCGGGCATAATTCCTCAATATTGCACTACGGTCATGCCGGTGCGCCGAATGCTAAGGTGATACAGGATGGAGATATGTGGTAAGATTTCAGTTGGCGTTAGATTGCAGCTGAGATACTTGTTACTTGCTTTACATATTGCATTTACAATATTGCGTACCGCAACACTTTGCGTAATAGTCTTTTTTCTCTGTCGCGCAGCTTGTTCGACATGGGCGGCAATTATTGCGGATACGCGGCCGACATCACGTGCAGCTTTCCGGCCAACGGAAAATTCACCGAGGATCAAAAACTGATCTACAACGCGGTGCTGAAGGCGCGCGACGCTGTGATCAAAGCCGCGAAGCCAGGAGTCAGCTGGCCGGACATGCATCTTTTGGCGAACAAGGTCATGTTGACGGCGTTGAAAGAAGGTGGACTGCTGGTGGGCGACGTCGAGGATATGATAAAAGAGGGCCTGAACGAGATATTCCAGCCTCACGGACTGGGTCACTTGTTGGGACTAGATGTGCATGACGTCGGTGGATATCTTGGATATCCGTCAGGCAGATCTCTCACTCCTGAACGCCCGACGGCACCAGGAGTGAGAAAGCTGAGAACCGCGCGGAAATTGGAAGCCGGAATGGTTCTTACGGTGGAACCAGGCTGTTATTTCATAGACTCCGTAAGTGTAGAGATAATTTGCGAATAGCGTTTACACGAACTTTAGAGCTAGTCTTTTCGGATATTTACATGGATGACTTTTCATTTTACAGTTGCTCGATCAAGCTCTTACCAATCCGGAGCAGTCGAAATTTCTCGTGAAGGATCAGCTGCAACGGTTCCGAGGTTTTGGCGGCGTCAGGATCGAGGATGACGTCCTCATAACGGAAACCGGAGTGGAGAATTTGACGGATGTTCCTCGCACGTAAGCATTTATTTCGCGCGCTTGTATTTACTGTAAATATTGTCCGAAACGAGAAATATTTTACATGCAATTTTATATTTCAGAGTCGAGGAAATAGAGAGCTTTATGCAGAGTGGATCGGTCGAGAATATTGCGCAGAAATCGGAGGATTCCAAGGATAAAGAAATGACAGGTTAAACAAACTATTATTGATACGTATTAATTAATTGTCTAAAATCTATTGTGATATAATTTCTTACAAGATATGAAACTGCATATACATATATATATATATTTTTCTATTGATTACTACTTATACATAAATGTACTGAATAAAGCAAGACTGAAACGCCATAATGTAACGTTATGTCGCAACATTACGGTATATCCTTAAATCGATATTTCTGCGGCTATCGCGTAGCAAGATTTTTCAGACCTACGTAACGTGAGACTTTCACGCTAACGGCTTAGGCTAAGGCAGGTAGATTTAAGATCATTGGTAAGAGTCATTCATTCTTCGTCTGAGTGACGTCAACTTCGGAGTAGCCTTGGACGTAGGCTTCTGACGGCGGAATTGAAAATGGTAACTTAGAGATATGTTAGCGTCACGATCCGGGGGATTAGGGCCTAATTCGATGCACGTGGATACTCTTTTTATCGCGCGGACCATGACCTTTACGTGCCCCCGGACTTTCGTCGCGGGTCGGAAGCTAGCGCGTGCGGAATCTAAGCGCGGCTATTTATGCGCGCGAGCGCCTTTAGAATTGCGTGCGAGCGCCTTTAGAATTGCGTGACCGACGTGGACACGCGCGAAACGTCAAACCAGTCCGCGCGTTCGCGTGTCGCGGCGTGCGTATTGAATTTCACAAAGAGTAACATAGGCCCGGTTTCACCAACGTGATTTAACCTAATCGGACGATTAAACTCACTCTTCATCTCTTTCCAACTGTATCCTTAGAATGAGACGAAGAGTGAGTTTAATCGACCGATTAGGTTAAATCACGTTGGTGAAACCGGGCCATAATATCGACGAATTAACGTCAACGAACCGAGTGTCTCTCATTCGCCGAGAGATCGCGGAGCGCCGAAGCGCTCTCGCGCCTCCGATTTCTCCGCGCGACGAAAACGACGAACGCGCGCGGTTTCCTCAGATAAACGGTTAACGATAAGGAAGGAGGGGCATTGACGTCAAAATACTTAATCGTCGTTCACCGAAGGTTCGGTGAAAATGTCGTAGAAAGTCAAGGAGAAAGCGGGACGCGGCGAGGGGCCGCGCTATTTCCCGCGGGTGTAAAAATAAAGCGTCGGCCCCTGGGCGGACATTATACCACAATTAGATCGCGTAGGTCTGAAAATATATGTTATCGGCTGATCTCGTCTACGAGAGATGAAGCCGCCGCGCGTCTGATGTATCTATTTCAACTTGAAGTAAGTTCTTGCGCGACACGACTGGTCCGTGGAGGTCGCTCATTCCTCGCGCGGAAATCGGGATCGCTGTCGTGACCTGGACGCCGATCGAAGTGGCGTGCTCGCGATCGGTTTATAAATACGAGAATATGGAGCGTGGACCACACGTTTGACGTAACTTGCCGACACACGCCGCGGTTAGGGGGTTACGTTCGCCGAGGGGGGGCAGAAAGACATCCCGGTGCGCGCCGTGACGGTGAACGGTCGCGCGATCGAAGCGGAAGCGCGCAAACGCTTCCGCGGACGTTGAGCTTTTTTTTTCCTTTCTTTCTTGATCGTCCCGAGCGTCTTTTTGCTTCGTTCGACGAAGTCTGCTCTCGTTCTAGAGATTCTTCTCGAACAACTCGATGTTACGACGACGACGGTAACGAGTTCGCGCCGCGAGGGCTTGCTTTTAAAGATTTTAAAGATTTCTTGAACAAATCGGGAGTAGGATATCGAAAACTTTAAATCAGGTTCGAATCGGCGAGACGCTTATTTGCGCTTAATGATGATTACTATTGGAAAAAGATTTTCGGATGCATGGAAAAAGAGCTGATAGTGAGAGTCTCAGCTGTGGTCGCTCTCGATACATATAATTTTCTTCACGACTGCATCGGAATCGTTCGCGTAAAGATTTTTTTTTTTTCCCCCAAGCGACAGTGAAGGTCTCCCTCGAGACACCTGAAAAAGTCTTATAGACGTCTTTACTGCGTCTTTATCGCGCGGGTTTGATCAGCTTGAACTCGTTACGTTAGCGCGGCCATCGGCAAACGGGGGGTCCGATACCCCTTCCGGCGAAATCAACTCGTGGCTTCGCGCCTCCGGCTCGGTGCTCCAGAAAGAGAGACAGAAACGGACGATGGAGGCATTTGAATAAGAAGAGGAACGCGGCAGGCAGGCGTGAAAGCCGGCGGCTTTTCTCTTCAACACGCACACGCATGCCCGCCGCGCCGCGGTCGTCGTCATCGTCGTTGCCGTCGACGTCCGCCTTCATATCGACGAGTCGCCCACGACGCGGTGTCAGCCAGTGGCCCCACGTCCCACGTCCGTCGGAACAAACCCCTCCGCGTCGTGCCGACGACGAGGATGCGCAGGGGAGAGACGGTGGAGGAGGAGGTGGCGAACAACGACAAGGGAAAGCCGACGGCGGCGAGACCGGAGGCGCGGCCGAGGCGCGCCCGCTCACCTCTCGGCGTCACTCGGCGGGGCAGCGATCTACGTAACCTGGGCCCACCACGTGTCTCAGTCTCTGACGTCGCGCCTGGCCTGCGACGCGACGCGTCCGGCGTGCGTCCGCGGCGCGATCACCTGCCCTCGACCTCGCGACGCGAATAAAATTAAAGCCGATCGTCGCGGAAGGAAAGAAGATCATCGGCGGAGAAAGGGGCGGAGGAACGCGTAGCCCCGCGTTACGCCGAACCCGTGGGGACTCGGGTAGCAACGAGACGGCGGAGCGGCTCGACGTCGTCGAGGAGACCGCGGATCGTTGTCGCGTGGTAGGGGGAGCGGTCGGACGCGCCTCGCGGAGAAGCCGACGCTGCTTGGAATGGCTTGCGCGATACGCGGCTTCCGCGCGCGGAAGGAGCTGAAACGGGACGTCGCGGTCGTGACGCCGTCGTAAAACCGTCGTAAAACCTGGCCTCTGGCCCCGTGGAGGGGTGTCAGCGGATGGAAACGCGGCGACCGTGTGCGTAGTTCTCCTCGTAGGAAGTGCACGCGGTCGTGTCGTCTAGTCGTCTTCCGTCGTCGCCGCACGATAACGGGAGGAAGAGAGGAGAAACGCGGTTACGTGGGTCCGCGCGGGAAGGCGAGCGTGATTTATTTCGGCACGCGGTAATTTCGGGGCTGCCTGCGAGAGAGAGAGAGAGAGAGAGAGAGAGAGAGAGAGAGAGAGAGAGAGAGAGAGGAGGCAGCTGGCTCCGGAGGAGGGGATGAACGGACGGTACTCGTACTCGCCGGTCTCGCGGCGCGAGTAAAAGAGAGGCCGCGGGATAGAGCGAGAGTCCGAGAGTTAAAGCCCGCCGCTCTTGCGTCAGTGATGCACGCCGCGAGGAAACGGTCTCTTTCGCGAGCTGCGGTAGTGGCGACTGTGGCGAGCCGCTCTTAATAAACCGCGATCGCGCGAATGTTAGCAGAATCGTCGCGTGGAAGAACGAACAACGGAAATTCTGCGGGTTCCGCGCGCGGAACGAGCGAAACGGGACGTCGCGGTCGTGATCGTGATGCCGCGCCGTCGTAAAACGTATATACGAGAATACGAGTAGAGACGCGCGTTAGACGTTTGTGTGTGTGCGCGCGTATGTGTGCATGTGTGTTGTATGTGCGCGCGCATGTGTTCTAACGGGACGCAGTAAAAGTACGCGTTCCGATTCCGAAGGCGCGGACTCTGAGCGAGCGAATGTGAGACATAGACAGTCGGCGCCTGTATCTTGTAGGTAGACACAGATTAAAATTATTAAAATTGATCGTGACGTTGCTGCCTTTATCATTGACGTCCGAGGTTTATCGCTCGGCGAAGAAGATATTGCACAGCGAGCCGCTTCCCGATTTACCCTACAATGCCGGGATAACTGTTTTCGGACACTGCGAAACTCTCGTCTCCGAGCGTTCGTTCGTGACGCGAAAACAACGCTCGGGCAGATGTTGACGAGATGAAAAAAAGGAGATTTCACGGATCATGAAATTTTGTTTACTCCGTGCATAGAGGGTACATAGGGGACGAAGTGGGACGAAGTACACGGAGCGCATGTATGGCGCAATAATAAAAGAAAGGCTTCATCTTCTCAGATTTGGGCGCCGCGCCGCGACGGACACGCTCGCGTAATTATCGAAGACAACTTTCGGCCGCGTGCAACGGCGTTTCGTTAGAGGAATTCGCCGAGATGAAAGAAGACACGGCGCGGTTTGGAATTTACGGTCTACAATACATACAGTGGAATAATCCGCGCGCGACGCAGCACGCAGCTGTAAAGACGAAGAAATCGGGCGGCGATAAGGATCGTCGGGTACGCTATCTAATCGCGGGAATCGCTCACCCGCGTCGTTGCACACACAACCGCGATCCGTTTTAATCGGCATGGCGAACGCGCGTCACGAGATTAGTTCCGTAAATCTGCTGACGTCGATCGTCGGGATACTTGCACGCGCGGAGAAACGACGAATCGTACGGTCAATTCGACTCGGCCGGGCCGAATCTCCTTCCGCCCGCTAATCGAGGGACGATGCAATGATGTAACGCGTCGGAAGCACCATCAAGCAGCACCAAGTCTCGTCTCGTGTGTATCTCGCCGAGTTGGTGGACAGCGTTCGCCGATCGTGATCATGTCGCGTCGAACGGAAACGGACCGATGATTACGGCAATGTTGTCGCGGTAATAGCCGAGTCCGTGCGAATTTCATAGTCGTGCTATACGATTTGAGGTTAGCCTGGCGCGATCAACAACAATCGACAAGATTAGAAAAAAAGAAGAAGAAAGGAAGAGAGGAAGGGTCTTCGGCACCGTTGTCTTCGTCCACCGAGCGGGCGAGAATCGTTCGGCGAGAAAGGGAGAGATAGCTTCTAGCTGATTCGTGACCGAACGGATCTCGTCAACCGAACGGGACCGGGTTTAAGATTCGGAAGAGTCGATATCCGGCGTACTTTGGCGCACACCTAGAGACCTAGATTACGCAACGAGAGGCACGAACAAGAGCGGAGGGCAAACCGTGTACGTCCGCGAGACGGGCGTGCGATAATCCCGCGCGAACTCGCGACTAGTCATCGATCGGCCGGCAGACGCCGCGCGCCGCGACGCCCTCTCCTCGCCTTGCTCTCGGGCGTCCCCACCTGTTTTATCCTCTGTCTCCGGTGTCGTGTCAGACATTTACGTATCACGTCGGAAACACACGCCTAGTTCGCGCTCTCTCCTCGTCCCTTTCTCGCTCTCCATCTCCCCTCTCTCCGCTCCCGCCTCTCATTCTTTCTTTCTCTCACCCCGTCTCTCTCTCTCTCTCTCGCTCTCTCTTCCATCCTTTCTCCCTCCCCCGTCCGTCTTCTTTCTCCGGATCACCTGGCCGCTTCGCGAATCCCGCTTCCTTCGTTCGGCGCGCGAATAGAGAGTCCTGTTGCCGAACAGGCGGGCGTGGATCGCGCGTGTTTCTTCCGCGCCGAACGGTGCACCGCCCGCGCCACCGCGGTGGCTTTGACATCGCCACCGGCAACGCACGAGGTGTTGTCGTCGACGCCGTATTCGCTCGCCGTAGGTGGGAATCAGTACGTCGGCGTCTACCGCGGCGCGCAGACCGCAGACCTCGAGGATGTGTCGTGGCGCGTTCCAACGTGCGCGCAAAAAAAGGATCGACTGAGCTTAGCGTCGAGGTGAGGCACGTTCTCTTTGGGAATCTCCGGGATATCCGGGGGATTATATTGGAGTGCCTGATCCGACTGATTGATCGTGTCTCTCCCCCCCCCGCGAATGGTGATTAGTGATTGCCCCGAGGCGCTAAAGTGATCCCTTCGCGTGCGTACGCTCCCCTCGAGCGATCGGACGATTTAACCCCTCCTCCTGGGAAAGTAAGTAGTGGAAGAACGCGCGTGGGAAAATTCGACGGGTGAAATTCGACCTTTTTCGTTCCGGCACGCGGATTCAGCCTGGTCGATAGATATCGGAGAAGTCTCCCTCGTCGCGGACGCACGACGGCGACGGGGATTATCGGTCTACGAGGGCGTCAGAAGAGAAGCGGGAAAGTTCAGGCAGAAAAACAGATAGCGCGTAAACTTCTCTATCCGGTCGCGTCGCCGACACGTTCGTCGTTCGTGCGCGTGCCTGATGTTCGAGACGACCAGAACAGGAAGATACGAGAGTGCTACAACGAGGACGACGCTCAACCTCGCTGTCACGTAGACGACTCGTTCGCGTCTTTGTCGTTTTCTAGTTTCTACATAAAAATGTTTTGCTTCCAAAGACCCTTCACGCGATCGTCGCGTGGCGTCGTGTCCGCCGGGTCGCTGTCGACGGAAAAGGGCAAGTCCTCGCTGACCAGCGCGATCCTGTCGCCCGGCAGGACGTCGTCGAACGCGAGCGAGCGCAACCGACGCGGCTCCGAGGCGGCCAGCGATGGCTCCAACTCCTCCATCAGGTACATCGACCAGGAGGCCTCGATGTCCGGCAGTAGCAGCACGGACACTCTACCGGGTATCCGTGCCGATTACCTTGACCCGGAACCCCTGTCGCCCGGAGCGGACGCTCTGACCTCGCCGAGCGGAATAACGGTCGCTTTGAACGGCGACAACGGTATCGGCGAACGGCAGGACGAGAGTAATCAGACCGCGCGCTGTTTCTTGCCGTCGCCGACGAAGAAGTCGAGCAACAACGGCAGCGGTTGGCGCCGCAAGTTCATGCGTATCCGCTCCAACGATTCTTCGAGCTTGAACAACGACGAGACGACTCGCTCCTCCTCGACGTCTCCTTCGCCTCTGAGCGAATCGATAGCGGAGTCCTCGTCCTCGTCGAGGAATCCTCGTACGGACGAAGGGCAGCAGAGCAACAACGCCACGGCGACGACCGTCTCGTCGCCGTCGGTGCAGATCGACGTTACCGGAAGCCTTCAGGTAGCCACCGCCTCCGTCGGCGACATCCCGTCTCTGGAGAACGGCTTCAGCGAGGAGGAGAACGACGACGAGGAGAACGAGGAGCGGACTTGTCCAACGACCGAGACGAAGGGCTCGTCCTTGCCGTGCAGCCCCGCGGCCGCGTCCACCGTCGGCCTGACTTCCTCCGCGGTGCCCTATTACGACTTCCTGTCGGTGAACGGCGGCGCGATGCGGCAGGAGACCACCAGCACCAGCTCGCCCCAGCTGTCGTCCGGCGCGAGTTTGCGTTCCAACGTCGAGTCCCTGCCCGCCGACACCTGCAGCTCCTACGGCGAGGACAGCAGCCCGGGCATGGACTCGCTCAAGCCCGAGGGTCTGGACGCGACCGGGTGCCTGCCGGCCGCGAGATCTTGCCCGAATCTGGAGCGACAGAGCGCCGGCTGCTCGTCGGCTAGCGGCTCGTCGAGTCCGAGCCCGAGCCCGGGTCCGGCCGGGCCACGTTTCAAGCCCCTCGAGGAAGGCGACATACAAGTGTGCTACCTCAATCAAACCCGGACCCTCGTGAAGAAGATCCTGTCCAGCAAGTTCCTCAGGCGGTGGGAGACGCATCATCTCTATCTCAACGACTGTTGCCTGTCCTCCAAGACGGTGAGTGTGACGTTAAATGCATCGCTTTATCGCACGCTTGTGCTGGTAGGACTCTGCGCGTCGTAAGGTCTCTTGAAACTCGATTTCTTAAAGCTCCACTAAAATCCTGTATATCGAAAAGAAACAATGTTTAACCCCAGAGGAAGGGTCGATCGTATAGGTTTAGGAAATATCTCATAGATCCCGTTAGAACAAGAAAAATATTCGGTATTTTTATTCGCAAATAAAATATCCACTCGTGACAAAACTGCATAATGTTATAATCGTATGATTAAGTTTAATTCGGCGATTAACGCTAAAGAAAAGTCTCACAACTCCGCTCGAGATCTCTATTCTCGGTCGCCTTAGGTCGCTTCCGAGCTCCGTTACGTTACCGCGCGTAGGCGTTGCCGGGGTGAGTTTCCATCTGTGCATCGTATCATTATCCGGATTACTGGTTACTATATGGTAATCTGCAAACGATAATACGATTGTAACTACTCGACGGTAAATCCTGTCGTCCAACTTTGTCTCGCGGCAGGTCGTGCTCGCGATCGACAAATCGATTTCGGATAGACGCACAGCGCGATGTAATTAGAAAAAACTGCCGCCGCGAGAAAGCGGGGCATAAAGAATTCAGTTATTTCTCGGCTACGAGAAAGCTCGCGGAGCAGCTTCTCTGATAGCTCCGAGGACGGCGGCACAGGCGGTTCGAACTGTTTATTTTGGAAGTAACAGGCAAAGTTTGGAGATAACGAATTTAGACTGGTATATACAATTTCACGTGTCGTGTCGTATCCACTTGGACGTTTCCCGCCGCACAATCCGATCTGATCGGCTGTTTTTTCGCGTAAAAGACGCGTTTATCGTAGTTCGTTATGTAAACTCGCCGCCGCCGCCGCCGCCGCCGAAGTATTCATGCTTCATCATCGCGCGATTCACAGTGTCTTCTTTGACGTAGAGACGTAGACTTTCAGTAATTGAGAAGCCGAGTCCGCAAAAATAATTTAACGACTACCGCTCTTTATATCTCTATTTTAAATCGAAATAAATCACGTACCACTGCCAGTCGCGTTACGTCGCAATCTCTCTCTCTCTTTCTCTCTCTCTTTCTCTTTTGGCCACGTAAATTTATTATACTTGTAAATATTTATTGGTGAAAGTGCCGACACTCCGTTAATTTATTTAATCAATCCAAATTATATAATTTATCATTTTTTCTTTCTTTATTTATTTATTTCTTATTTATTTATTTATTTATTTCTTTATTTCTTTATTTCTTCCTTAATTTTTCATAAATAAATCATAATTGCTCGTAAACGAAGAAATGTTAACGAATTTGCAACCGCGGGAGAGTATCGAAAATCGTTGTGCATATGCATTATTCTCGGCCGCTTCGAGTCGCTGGTCGTTCTTCCTGGACTGCGATTTCTCGTTATCGGCCGGTTCAGGATGAGCGTTCGTACGTAACACACGAAACCACGTCGGAGATCGGTCAGCTCGGGCAACGACGATTACGCGAGTGTCCGTACCTCCGCTTCCTCCGCTTCCTCCGCTCCCACCGCTCGTCCCCGTCCGCGAGTCGCATTGTATCAGAATGCAATCTGCATCGTCAGGGCCTACACAGCGGCGATTTATGGACACGCTATCGCGATGTACTACGGCAAAGAGCGCCGGCGAACCGGGCAGCTGCATCGAAGTGCGACGAACAGGGATCCCTCCTTCTCTCAGCCGGGTGGGTGATGTTACGTAATTGCGAATTTTCCGCTCGCGTGGAAAAGAGGAAGGAAAAGGGAGGGAGAGGAAGAGAGAAATGTCGGTTGGAGAGGAAAAAAAACCCGGCTAAATTCGTTACCTTCAGCTTTCAGCGGGCAATCACGAAGTTCGATGCCGATTGCCTGATTACGGAACCGCCGCCGCCGCTGCGCCCCATGCTCCGCGAAATGCAATTTATCGTTTCGCTTTGTGGAAGAGCGTGCTCCGAGAACGCGGAGTGGCACTTGATGCACTGACGTGATTGATTCTATTTCCGTAGCGTTGCATTTACCCTTCGACAAGACTCCAAGACTGGTACTCCCGTCTAATAAACGCACGATAGTATATTTTTAAAATAAATTTTTCGACGTTCTTTGTCGCCCCGGGCCGCGATTATCTCGCTGACGTATATTAGCGTTGTTTAAAAAAATTTGCACGGTTCGCCTTGTGTCTGCGTCTCCGTCTGTTTTCGCAGCGCGATAACGGAAATTATTTGCATATGCGTAAAAAAGAAGAGTGCGCGTGCACGAAACCCCTTCGTAAACCTTGCATTCCTTATACGATGACATCACTCATTTGGACGCTTCGTGACTGCGCGCTCCCTCCCAATGGAAATGAAAAAGAAAAATTGGACTCCGCGAAATTAGAGAAACTCCCCTTTTCAGAATTTTTCATTGTACTTTGAGGTGCCTCTCTTTGCACACGTTCAGAAATACGCATATATATATATACATATATATATATATATATATATATATATATATATATATATATATATGATGCAATATTTAGATATTCTAGACGCGACAGTTATCGCGATGACCGATACTAATAACCGTCCAAATAATAACAATAGCGATAACAATATCAGAGTAACATGTGACGTAATGTACGCGATATACGTCGTGATAACAGGTAAAACCCGATATCGATAGAAGACAATACTGGCCGTATCGGATATCTTCACAGAAAAGAAGAGAAAAGAATTTGCACCTTGACGATACGACAAGGACGGCTCGCCTCGTCATCGATAAAACCTCGCGATCGTTCGTTAAACATTCCGTGTGACAATTCGACCGAGTCGAATCATTTCGAAATTGATCATTCGCTCGCGAGCGCATTTCGGTATTCGCGCGACAGAGGCATTCCAGACGCGAAACTTGCGCTATTTTTTTTCTTCGTTGTCGCGAAGAATCGTCGGATTATGTTAATTTACCGATCATTCCGTTGCTCATGCGAGTCAATGTTTGATTGGCTCGAGCCGTGCGTCAGTTACGTGAAATTCGGGTGAAATGACGATGACGACAGACAGGGGAGAGACAGCGAAAGAGAGAGAGAGAGAGAGAGAGAGAGAGAGAGAGAAAGAGGAGAATAAAGAGAAGGAAAAGAGAGAAACACGCGGACGTTGATTGTCAATTCTACTCGCTATGGTTAATCGACCGAACAACCGAGATAAGACTTTTCTGACGCACTCGAACGTAACTTGAAAAAAGTTCGGCCCCCTCGATGTACCGCGGAACCGTTTTGCTTGCTCGGTATCGGATGCCATTAATATCGTGTCACTCGATACCCTTTCTTTCTCTCCTCGTGCCCAGTATTAATATTTAGATAATACCAGATGCGAATTCGTCGATGCCGAAAATATTTAACGTAAGGTCGATTCGCACTCATTTCGCGCGTTCATTTGCGCCAGACGCGTTATAATTGACGTATGTACAAGCCGAAAACGAAGGCAACGATCTATACATATATGTAGAACGCACAAAGTGACAGTAGGTATATTTAAGGTTTAATTGTACAAATGCTATTTGTACAAATAAGGTGCTTTTATTAGCATCGAATCCACGTCAAGAGCGCAATTAATATGCCATTGCGCGGAATATCGAAGTCTAATATCGAAGTCTAATATCGAAGTCACGGCGAAAATAAGCAGACGGCCCCGATATCTCACGGTAATTTGCATAAATACACGAGGACGTGAATATTTTTAGGAATTTATTCGTTTTCCCATCATCATTTCGTCGTATATATCTTGCTGATTAATCGCTAAATAATTAACGAAACAATTTTTATACCTACATTCGTAATTCCTGGCGAACCGAACGTTGATAGCGCGCGATGTAAAACATTCATTAAAGAGATTCCAAACCATTGATATTGCCGACACGCGGCTCATTAACAAAGCATCGGTGAACCGAGGCATGTTAATCCGACTAACTAGAATTTAGTGCCTATTTGGCAGAGAATAAAGAGAGGTTGAGAGGGTATTTCACAATAAAGGCGGTCAATCTGCTTCAACGTTGCGCGCAGCAAAGTTAAAGATTCAAGGGATTTAACTGTGATTGAGCTGTATCTACAGACCGCCCATCTGTTCAGCAATAAAGAGGATTCACCTAAAAAATTCTTCTCAAATTATCCTTCCGTACTTTTTGCCGCCGTACTTCGGCGAGCGAGTAAACGTTGCGATAAAACCGTAAGACGAAATATACGTTGTGATTTCTTTTATCTAAATAATAGAAAAATTGCGACAGGAATAGAGATAATTTCTAACACGCAATAGCGGTATATATAATTCATATATAAATATTTAAGTATATTTGTTCTTATCTCTCTTTCTTTCTTGCTTTCGCGTTGCGTGCATGGTTTTATATATTTCGTCATTTTTATACATTTTTTCTGCTGATTGAGGCTGTCGAATAACGCAACATTTTTTCTATTTTTTTTCTAACGAACGTCATCGAAACATTTCTTCCTTATGGAAATAACAGAAATTTTATTTTTAGCGGGAACAGTAATCGAGCGACGTCACAGAGGGTTCCAGAAATATACGATTATTGCGTTGGATATTATTTTTGTTTAAATGTATATTTCGTTACTATATGTATACACGTGGTATATACGCGGTGTTTCGCGCGCCCGGCAGGATGCGACCTCACGTATATGCGATAAATTTAATTTCGCGGATTTTTTTGTAATCTATATACGCCATATACATATATGTACTACACGTATGTGTCGCGTGTGGGAGCGCGCGATATTTTCGTATACTAATGCAGCTTTTGTTCGGTAACAAAACGTTCGTTAAACCGGACGTATAACGAATAAACTATATGACGCGAAACGTATTTTTAGGAGTCCGATCGCTATTTAGGTCGGCCACGCGTCTGATAATTCGGCGTCAAGTATCTCGCTTTTGTCTCGCCATTTCCTATGCGCAAGCATATCACGGGAAACGTACGCGACTAACGCGACGCATCCGTTTCTCTTCTGGTTCTTTTTTCCCTTTTTTTTACAATTTGCTACATATACGCGCGCTTCGCGATATTTTTATATTAATACGACAGAGACATGTGCGATACGTAAGGACATATTATTAGAAATGTTATCGGATAACGTAAACTTAGCTTCGCGCCCTTGTACACTTCATTTCACTCATTTACTCCAATTCGCTAAACTGCGCTATACTGATTCGGACAATTCCAGTTATTGTCGCTTTAATTAACAAATTTTGCTACGCGATACGGCGACGTTCTCGTAAAGACGCGTTTATTCGTATTCATATACACGCTCGTTTTCTTGAATTCGGACTGTGCAGTGGTATAGTGAATTATATCAGTGAGATAAATAATAAATTACTCAAACAAAATACAATATAATTAAATTATAATGAATATAATATATAATATAATTATATTAATATTAGGGGAGAGTTGGCAATTACCGAGCCCCTAAGAACCGAAGCGTATATCTAAGCTCAGAAATGCTTCAAAAAAATAAACTGTGCAGTTTTAGATAGGTCATTTATTTGGCCATCTATATAGCATAGCAATAATGCTGAAAGCTAAACACAAACTAGAATATTAATAATTTTTCAAAAAATGAGAAAACGCGGTATTATCAAACTGGTCTGATAATATCGTGACCAGGTCTGATAAAATCGTGCCATGTTTAATAAAACTACCTATAAAAATTACTCTGGCTTCAGCCAGTGACATGAAGTAGAACACAATAACAAAATGTTTTTTTTATATTTACTAGACACCACAGACGCGCGCTTCGCGCGCGTTATTTAACTTTAGCATTATGCTATTATGCTATTAACTTCTTGATACACACAATACACACAACTGTCAAAATATATACGATGACAGCTGCAAATGAAGTAAGCGCAGCGAGAGAACCAATTGGCATCGCGGAAAAGCGGCAACAAAAAACTTCGAGATATGCGAGTATCGACTTAACATGCCCTTTTTTAGAAAGGACTAGACATTACAGACGCGCGCGCTTCGCGCGCGCCATTTAGCTTTAACATTATACTATTACTATTACATTATTAACTTCTTGATACACACAACTGTCAAAATATACGATGACAGCTGCAAATGAAGTAAGCGCAGCAAGAGAACCAATCGGCATCGCGGAAAAGAGGCTTCAATTTAACGTGACAGCGACCAATGACAGCTGCAAATGAAGTAATAACTCGAAGTAATAACTCGCACACAACGCATCGAGATAACCAATCGGCATCGCGGAAAAGAGGCAACAATAATTTCGATACAAACGCAATTCACACAGTTAACACGCCTTTTTTAAAAGTGGACTAGACATTACAGACGCGCGCGCTTTGCGCGCGCCATTTAGCTTTAACATTATGCTATTACTATTACATTATTAACTTCTTGATACACACAACTGTCAAAATATACGACAGCTGCAAATGAAGTAAGCGCAGCGAGAGAACCAATCGGCATCGCGGAAAAGAGGCAACAATAATTTCGATACAAACGCAATTCACTCAGTTAACACGCCTTTTTTAAAAGTGGATGCATTAATATCGTCTAGTAGGTACCTACATATAAAAATGAGTGAATGCGTTAACAAATAACGATCATTATAAATTCAAATCAAAACTTAACGATCTTTTCTGTAAGCACTTTACATTGTAAACTAAACAGTCTTGGTAACTCTTAACACACAGTTATCGTTATACCTATGAGTATTATACCTTGGGCGCGAAATTATCAAACTCAATTATATTTCACTTTATAACCTTAAAATATATAGGAACGAAACGCGTGTTTCTAAAATCACTGTGCAATCTAATTTTATAGTGTTTTAACTTATCAAATCCGTCGGCATTATTTCTCTAATGTAAATATTATGTTACTCACCTCTTATCGAAACTACCAGCAAAATCGCAACGAGCAAGCAAAGAAGCTTCCAGAGCGCACTCTGTTTACATGGACGGCCGGAACGCATTGACGGCGCATCCGGGGGGAGGGGGTATTTCGTGTTACTCTATGATATTAACATCATTGTTGTAGGCGCGTAATACAAATAGTTATTGAGATAAACAATGGCGCGGAATTGTCAACGGCGCAGTAATTGCCAACTCTCCCCTATATAATTGAATTATACATATGTAATATAATCAAAATTAAATAATTATATACGTTCTAAAAGATAATATTACCGAATTTTATCGATGTGTAACAGCACACATTCGAATATCATTTGGTTCTCGTGCGGAAATGACGCGCGGAACCGCGCTCCGATAGGACGGTAAAGTCGCTTTATCGAGGCGACTTCGTGAATTACGGAGTATTAGTCACACCGGTATTATGCGTCGATAGCCTGCAATTTTATTCACGACAGATAACGCGTAACTATGTTTCGCGGGAAGCCGCCACACGCGCGCACACGCGACGCTTTCGCGAGCGCGAGGCGGTGGCGGCGAAGGACGCTCGTTCGCTCGTAACGGTTTCGCCGTACGCTCGCTGATGCAATTATTTTTCTCCTATTGCACAGGGAAATTATCATCGATTTTTAACGACCGTGCCGTTGCTCCGCGACCGCGCAGGATCGCCGTAATAACCGGCGGTCGCTTTTTTATCGCTTTTTCTCTCGCACTGCGCGACGAATCGTAAATCCCGCGTATTATTGCCCCCCCCCATTTATCGAATAAAAATCGCGAATTGACCGAAATGTCCGCGACGAATGTTTCACGTGTCACCTTTCACTCTATTTCGCTCGGACGAATCTTTAACCGCTCGTGCAATTTATCGATAAAATTATGCTTGACACCACGAAGAAATAGTTTGGACATTGAAACGCCGCTCGCTTTTCGTAAAGCGGTTGTTACTGTTGATGGTTATCGGTTCCGGGTATGGAATTAAATACGCGGAATTATAGCGATGAAGATCACTCGTGCTTGAGAGAATATATTTACAGCATGCGGAACAATGTCCTGTGCTTTTGTGAAACAGCGAGTGTACACTGAGAATCGAAAATCAGTAATAATCTCTGAATTTTCGTTCATTCTCAACTTTTAGTCTCAATACACAGATACTTATTGAAAAAAAGTAATGTCTGCTGAAAAACACAGTAGTATGTAAAGACTAAGATTGAGAGCGATATTGTCTGAAAAAATAAATAATTACTGAGGAGTTTCATTATTCAATCATGTGCGATTTTGTAACCATTACTACTGTTGGCTCTCATAGTATGGGAGCCCAATACCTGGGATTTTGGGATTTACTCGAGCGCGACAGATTAACATATAGGGGGATACCTTGCACCCTGTTGAGTAACTATATATAAGTTCTTAATATAAGATCACGCGTCTAGGGCAGCCGATCAGAATAGTAAAAAGAAATCGATCGTTAGAAATACTCGAGCGCGTCAGATTAAGGTAAGGTGGGTTAATAACATGCTGAAAAGTGTGCATTTCAATAATCTAACGATTTGAGTGTGACGTAAGGGAATGGGAGGGTCACAAATTTGCAAAAAAAGGTCATCTTGACATTCTCGAGCGCGGTCGAATTTTTTTTATTTTGAAGGAAATGATTCAAGAATAACAGAAAAAACATAATTTGTCGATTTCCACAAGCCGAAGTAGCACAAATCGTCAGAAAAGTTTAGTGCTGCAGTGAAGCATGTATTTAACATAATAAAATGTATATGCAATGTTTATAGAGATGGGAACATGTTTACTTGCTTGCATGTTTGATTTATCGTTAAAATAATTGCGTCGCGCTTGTATTGATGAATACATAAATTTAATTTTGGTGATCAACAGATAAAAAATATTAATATAATTTAAATAATTTTATTTGTTTACGGTTACAGGAAATTAAGATTTTTTTATATTAGAATGTTATATGTGAGTTACTTGTAAATGTATAAATATATTTGTTTATTTTATATACACGAATGTTATTGATAAAATAGCTAATGTGCGATGATACATTCACGGAGTGATATATTAACTTACATTTTTCTTCTCCAAAGTGACAAGTCAATGACTTTGAAATTTGCTGTGAAATATAGTTGGTCACAATCGTCAAGTAAGAATAGTAGTAGAGTGAGTTATTATTCTTTTCGGCACTTTACTTCTTGCGCGCCGGGGGTACAAATGTGAAAATTGTATTCGATGCTTTGCGGTCTGTGTAGATAACGAAGGTAAAAGAGGCATCTCTCCCGTAGACCCTCTGGTAGACCCGTCATCTGTTAGGTGGAATGTTGAGTATACGGAGATACGCGAGCCAGCAATGATAATTTCGAGGAACTTGCAGTATGAGAGATGCAGGGGCAGAAACAGGGTGTAAATGTAAAAAATTTTTTTTTAATTCGTCAGATTAAGAAAGTCTCTCCAAATAATTGTCAGATTATGGGTCAGCACGACTAGGACATCAAGCAGAATCACCTGTATAATAATCTGAGTATTTCAAAATGGCGATTTTTTTTGTATTATTAAGGAGCCGCCATGAGCTTGCGTCATGTCCGAATCATCAGTCTTTTGAATGGGAGCTTCTTTCGGGTTCACTTAACATCCCCTCTGAATATCTGACGCGCTCGAATAAATTATTTTCCCGTTTTCAACCCTTCCGTACAGCTACCCTCACCATGCAAACCGGCAGATTAACATACTTTCAATATCAGAGACACGTGGGGCGTATACACTATCAATATTTGACGCGCTCGAGTATTTTTATGTGACTATTTTTGCTTCCTCATAGAGGAAGCTTTGTGTTTTTTTACATTTTTGAAAACCTGTAAACGCTTTCCCCACCGGTGGAAGGGTGTACATTATATAACCTTTTTTTTTTCTACCATCTAATCTTCAAAATCCAATAGGTTCCTACGACGCTCCTAGTAAATCTCCATTTAGCCTTCTGGGCTCTCCTACTATCAGTATTCATTCTATCGCGCGATCTCAGAGATCGAGATTCAGATGATTCAGAATAGTTACTGTAGAATGCAGCGCTGGCGATGACAATTGACAGTAGCGCGACGTGTTCAGACGAGTTGACTGAGAAAGGAAAATCACGCAGCTTTATTCTCGTGCGTATTCTTGTGCGTAAAGGCCGTAAAGGTTTTTCTTATTATTAGAGGAAAGTCCCTTATTATATGAGATAGGCTTCTAATATGCGACAGCGAGGTTTCTGCTAAACTAATAGGCCCTATCTGTTGGTTCCACCATGAACTTATTGCCCTTAGGGTAAAACCTATTTAGTGGAAAATTCATTGTTTGATCCTGCGTGTAGTCGTTGCAGAGAAAGAAATTATGAAATTGGATGTTGTCAAGTGCCATGGATATGAGTCTTTAAACCTTGTTTATTATATAATTAATAAATATTTGGCAATAAGTTCTGCATGCAGCGATAGAGTAAGGTCGTATTAATAGGAAAATACAAGATATGTTGAGTTGTTCAATTGTGGAGATTAGATTTGGTGATCGTGAAACCGCAAGGCGTGGTGCTCGTAACATGAGATACTCAGAGTACTTCTGGGTTGCTGGAGTATGAAAGTTATTGTATAGTAATAAAAGAAGAGAAAATACTATAATAACGTTAAGAGAAGGTTTATACGAATTTACAAGACTGTGCTGACCTTGATTTGAGAGGGAAGGGTGGAGGGGGAAGATTAGGTACAATATTGAGTATAAGTGGATTTACGATTGTTGCAAATATGCTTCTCCATTACATTTGTCTTTCAAAAACTTTAATTCAAGTTTTTTAATTGCAATATCATGTATTTTGCATTTTATTAGCGATTTCCCGGGGTCTCATATTAGGAGCACATTTTTGCGATTTTGCCGAAAGCTCATTTTTCAAATTTTTCTAATTTTCAGCAAAATTAATATTTAAATTAAATTTTACATTTCAGCATCTTAAAGCTTATTAAATTCCCTTCAAAATGACTTACTATATTTTTTAATTCTGCCCATAGACTTCCGGCAATCACACAAAATAGATATGGTATCTCATAATCGGGTACTTTCTCTACAGATTACACTTGTACGCATGAGCTGCATTTTTGAAATCAAGTAGTACTTTTTTCAAGCTCTTAAAATACTTAAAACAATTTAAAAAATACTATTTATAAAATACTATACTATTTTGAAGTTTTCAATAAATTTTCTTAAAAAATTACTACAGGGTTTTAATTGAAAAATAATAAAAAATAGTAAATAAGTATTGTATTATTTCCGTGATAGAAATGACAAATTTTTAAGGAACAAATGTTAATTTTTTATTAAAAATAACTTTAATATATTAAGAAAATCTAAGTAAAAAAATTATAGATAAACAAAAAATAGATAGATAAAAAAATCTAAAGATTTCTACGTGCAATTCTAGAAAAAAATGTGTGTCGTAACAACCAAATCTGTAATACTAATAAAGAGTAGAAATATATGGATTGTTATTAGCTCAGCGTTAACGTGTTAGGTTGCGACTCCGGACATCTTAGGTTCAAATCCCGTCGATGCGTTCTCAAAAATTAAACAATGCGTAATTTTAATTAATAAAATAGAATATATGCGAAACCACGAATACAAATTAAACTATTATTTAAAAAATTACGAGAACAATTTAAAAAATAAAAAGAAAACATTTTTTTCGTTAAAATATTGTACCGGAATCATTACTGGTCTTTATCGTAATGGTTATGGTACGATACAATACTGATCCAATACTGGATTAGAAAATAAACCTTAACAGTCGATCAGTATTCGTTACTGTAGAATCCGTAATAGTTACTGTAAAATCCGTACTAGTTACTGGAAAAATGTTTACTGTAGCAGTACGTAATGGTTACTGAAAGAAAGACTAAAAGTTGAGAGCGAGCAAAAATACAGGAACTATTACGGTTTTTCAGCTCTCAGTGTATCAATAATGCAAAACAGCTACGATAATGCGCGAAATTCTGTTATTTCTACGTACGTGCGTGCATATCACATTACGGAAAATTGGAAATACGATATTATAATAGAATTTATCCGCGAAATAATGCGGGGCGAGATTGTATTCGCGTGCGCGAGGTACGCGAAACAGACGTTGCACGTTGTACGTCGAGCACGATTGAAAAAGGATGAGAAACGACTGGCTTTGAACGTCGCACCTCGCGCTGTATGTACTTTATTCCAGCTTTTTTCTCTTTTATAAAAAAAATGCGCATATGTAATAACAAGTTTACGTCGGAATGAATAAGCGATAAACAAAATTGTATTGTGTGACGCACTAGAGTGTCAGTGCCTGAGCGGCTCTGACGCACCTGGAGTTCGGCGAAAAGTCGAACGGTAATTGAAACGTATCGCAATACCCGTGATTCTGCCATCGCAAGACGGCGACGGTTGCAGGAATGAAGGAACTTGCGAGAGCCTGGCACATCAAAGTACCATTTGATACGCGGGTATTTGATTGCCCGGATTCATTTGGGGATGCACTTTGAAGATTGCGGAATTAAAAATTAAAACGTTTTGATATAAGAGAAATAATGGAAGAAAGCAAGAAAGGAACCTGCGAGTCTTGTATATCAGCTTAATTTTCATTTCTTAATACTTATATTTAAATATTGTATATATTTAATTAAGATTTATTTAAGAAAGCTCTTGAAAGAATACGAACTTGAATCAGTTGTATATACGCCTCTCGGTACGTTATACAAAATAATAAGAAGAAATCGATTGCGCTGGCTACGTTGTGATTGAATGCGTTATTGCCGCGTTTAAATCAAGGCTGTAAACCGTCGGTCGGAGCGGCTCCTTTAACCGCGCGGCTTTTGGCATTTACGCGCTCCATTTATTGCCGTGGCATAAACTGAGGATGGGCAGGAAACTCGTCTTGGGTAATACGCGATGCCATTAGATATATTATTACGTGACGCAGGAGTGAAGTGTTTCTCGCGACGCAAATACTGCTAATGGCCGACCGGTGTTCGCCGATGGACGACGGGCGCAATTAACACCATTTCAATTGGGCGAAGCAAACAATGTAATACATCGGCCGATACCGCGGCGATGTCATTATATCCACGTCGGATCATCTTCGGTTCGCGGGACGAGAGAACTAGGGAGAGAAGTTCCTTCGTCTGTGTGCCGCGGGCGATCGAGAAGAATTACGTGCGGAATCCCAGTACATTAAATTCATAATGGCATCATGATGAGTTTTATGCTCTACCTGGAATCATGTCGCACGTTAATGACGGTGATGGCTTGCTTTTCATTGAATCCCATATGTGTGTAATGCTACCCTCGCGTCAATAGTATTCGGTGAACGATGTGGCGAAGCTGCTGCTGATCACAAACGATTCTTTTTTATCGCGCGTTTGAGTCGCTTTTGTGGAATTGAGTTTCCTCTCTCCGTCACGCAACAATGCCAGGCGTTCGAATGTCGCGTTTGATACTAATATCTCTGGTACCAATACAATAAATGTATTTCAGACAGATATATTTATCCCTCCGTTATATTATATTTCTCGATATAATATCTTCAGAATGTACGTGTCTGCGTGAAGGGGAAGACCTTTATCGCGAATTCGATTTCAAAACGGGGCCATCCGTCTCCGAAACTTTTGTAAAATATTGCGTAGCCGTTCTACGTAAGCTCGATTGATCAAACGGTCGTACTTTAGTTAGTTAGCTAAACTTAACTTCAAGCTCTGACGATATAACTCAATGAACGAACTGATTCGAAACAGACAGATTTAGTCGGCGGATTATTTTGAGTTCTCCCGTGACGCGATATGAAGGACCGAGGATCGATAGCGTGCCACGGTAAGTGAAACCGTGACAAGGCGGGAAAACTGAAAATACAATAATAAATTATTCACGGAATCGCGACGGATTTTTGTACTCTCGTAAGTTCGTACTTTGCGCACAAACGCGCGACGTCCTTTTTCACAAGTCTCCGCTCGCGCAGTTGCTATTTGTGATTTGCAATTTTATTGAATCTACGCATACACACATATGCGAGCTAAAATAATATGATCTTACGTCAATGCAGAATCAAAGTTACATTAGCATATCCTTCACACGCATGAATCCGTCGTGCGTATTTTTCTGATTACTGACTGATTAAAATTAGATGCGTTATCTTCAAAGGGGAATCCATAATAAATATTATAACAGGGGAAATCGAATATTGCAAAATACAATTGAACATTGCGTAAATATTACAAACGCGTCCGCGGAGATCGGATTTGCAAGAACGCTGCTCTCTCCCGCATTACGTAAATATGTAGCATCGTACAACTTATACGGTTGTTCCATAAATAAGACTGCGACCATTGTAATCGGTCGAAACGGTTAATCAATTTCTAAAAATGGCCGAGGCGACGTGACGTTCGTTTAAGTTATCTGCATTTCGTGCAGCGATTTGAATAAGAAAACCGAGGGGAGCGAGAAAACCGAGCGGCGCGGCGCGTTCTCTCGCGCTTGTTGCGCGACGCTGAAAAATTTCGCGGCCGCCGGCGACGTACGGAATCGATAACCGTCCGCTCGATGACGATGATTAGCGTATATTTATGCGGAGATGCGATAAATAACGTACGCGTATGTAGTACATTAATCTGTCCGCTCGCGGATCGTGAAAATACTTTTTAATAGCGCCCGAGAAAAAGCCACGACTTTCGCGTATGTTCGCTCGTAAATCGTCGCGGACGCGCAGTTGTTTTCTGTTCGTTCACACACGTTATTAACACTGCGCGGACACGGTGGACCTTTTAAGGGGATCCTATAATCGTCTGTAACACCTACACTTTGTTTAACCTCAACTTGCGAAAACATTCGCTTTACATAAAAATTCTACAATGTATTGTTACAAAAAGACTGTGGCGTGGCCAGCAGATTATACATCTAAAAATACGATACCGTTGTCAGAATTAGGTTTAGACTCTAAACAAAAAAGTTTCTGTGAAAAATGATTATTGCAAACGTACACTTTAAGTGTACGTCTTAAGGAAGGGTCTTAAGGTAGCCAAATGCCTTGTCATCTAATTGGTGACGCGCATGAATGAATTAACGAGATTTCCACTGTCCCTATCTACTATCTAGCGAAACCACTGCCAAGGGAACGGGCTTGGAAAAATTAGCGGGGTAAGAAGACCCTGTTGAGCTTGACTCTAGTCTGGCACAACCTTAAGACTTTAAGTGAACGTTTGCAATAATCATTTTTCACAGATAACTTTTTTGTTTAGAGTCTAAACCTAATTCTGACAACGGTATCGTATTTTTAGATGTAATCCGCTGGCCACTCCACAGTCTTTTTGTAACAATATATTGTAGAATTTTTATATATATAACGCGAATGTTTTTGCAAGTTATGAGGTTAAAACAAGTTTCGGTATTACAGACGACTATAGGATCCCCTTAAGGCACAGTCGATTTTTCATTTATGAGTCCTACGGGAGAATAGGAAAAAATCAATAAATTAATAGACGGCGATGGGAGTCAAGCGCGGTACGTAGTGCGCAAATAGAGATTAATAGTTACAGAAGTAAAACGAATTACAATGTATATACGTATATACATATATATATTCCAACTTAATAAACTGCGCGCCGATTATTTGTCGGACTTGAAACACAGCTATCGTTGGAACATTAATACCCTTCCTTCCCCGGAATTAAATCTACACGATTTAATTATTTAAAAAACTGTAAAGAAATTATTGCGAAAAATATTACCTCAGCCAGGATTCGAACCTGGAACCTCCCTCATTCCGTGAAAGGCGTCGTACCAATTCGACTACCGAGGCATGTGGTATAGGAAAAAAATTGTTCCGGCCTATGTAAGTACAGAAATCATTTTTTGAAACCTTAAAAATAATACGTGAATTTTTATAGATTTTTTTATAACACAGAAGCGCTTTTAAAAACTCTTTGGACTTAAAAGTCCCAGGGTGTCCGCGCAGTGTTGTGCAGCGGCGCAACAGCGATATGTATAGCAATAAAGATCCATCGGAGTGTCATTTGACGTGTCTGTATAAAGTGAATTCATTACGCACCGCGGTCATTACACGCGGGTAATTGAGGCGTAATTAATCTAATTTGTCTATATTTATCACCAGCGGATGATCGAGTAATTGCGGTTCAAGGATCCGTTATTATATTGTTCCAAGCTCACTCCGGGATGCACGATCATTACGTGCGTAAATAGTTCTAGATTGCAGTTTATACGTGTGCATACAAGTAGGACTTGGTTAGATGGCGCGTGTGTGAATGGTAGCGGTGAAAGTGCGTTGTGCGATTTTAGCTTTGTTTCTGGGTTTAAAGATTAGTATGTGGCAAGTAGGGATAATGGAAAGATAGGGTGTAAATAGGGGATGCGATGAGAATGAAGGGAGATAGTAGGATGCAAGTAAAGAAAAGTAGTATAGAAGTGTTTAGCGAACGTGGTAGGATGAGGTTATGGTGACGAGTCAGTTAGGCGGAAAAGGCGGTAAAGGTAATGTAGGTAAAGTAGGGAAGGTTTCGATCGATGATTGTAAACAAGATTGTATGATAAGTGATTAGCTAAGGAGCCTTCGGTCGTAAATTAAGCATAGGTTAAGAAGATAGTTAATGTGATGACAGGTCGAACTCAGAACACATGTAAATTTTAAATGGGGAAATATAGGATCAAGATTAAGAAGAGGAAGAAGAGGAAAAGGGAAGAAGACAGGAGAAGACAAGAGGTAGGTGAAAGAAGCGCTGTTATAGAAGAGGTTATACCAAACAAGGGAGGATTAAAGGTGAAGAAGAAAGAAGAAAAAAGTAGTTGTAAAAACTCTCGAGTTACGGGTTAATGGAAAGGAAAAGAAGAAAGGTGAAATAAAGCTAGGACACAAGGATTGGCGGATTCAGAGGTTCTAGGAAAAGGAAGTAAAAGAAGTTAAATAACTGAGAAAGGGTTAAGCCAATGATGAAGAAGAGAGAAGATGAACAGAAGAAAGGTGAAGAAAAGCGATTGGCGTAATCCTGGAACAAGGATTGACGAAACATCTGCGTGGAAGAAAAGAAAAGGTAAATGAAGATGGAAATAGGAAAGGGAGTAAATGAGGACACAAGGCTTGGTGAGAAGAAGAGAGGAAGAAGAGGAAGAAAATGTGGAAAGAGGTATGAACGTTACAGTTTAAGAATGGACGCCGCAGTTTTCTGGAAATATTTTGGAGGGCACGGATACGAATACAGGTAAATTGGTTATGTAACGGCAGATAGGAGGTACGGGAAGATAACTAGAGAACGCGCGAGCGCGCGCGGAGGAAATAAATGTTGCTTCGGAGGGAACGAGAGAAGAAGAGCTGGGAAACAATTTAGTAAGAGAGGAGAGGAGCAGTGCTGAGAAATTTGGCAAATAAGGAAGAGGAATGGAGCGATTCGAAGGCACAGAAGTTTTTTGAGTTAAACTAGGAATGAACTCAAAAGATGAAGTAGAGATTAAGATTAGGAAAATGATATTGAAAGAGAAAAGAAAAGAAAAGGAGGGAGGAACATATAGGGAGGTGTGATGAGTTCGGTAGGGAGACATAGGAAAGTATTAGTTAGGAAGCAAGAGATTTGTTATTAGTCGAGTTTATTATATGTAAGTGTATGTAAATATTTGAGTGTAAGAGTTTTGTCAATATGTGTTTGGAAAATAGGATAATGGTTGTAATATTAAGGTAAAGGTAGGGATAAATAAAAAGAGAGAGAATTATGTTTTGTAGTTTTAAGATTAGGCTTTGAGTTTCGCACGCAGAAGTTACGGAAGATATGAGTTTAAAGTATATGATAGGTTCTGGAGTATAAGGTTTATAGAGAGAATGCATAGAATTCAAGTTTTATAAGTTTTAGGTTGCAAGAAATTATTTAAGAGATAAAGCGAGATAATTTGTTCTTCCTGGATTAAAGGAGATTTGAGAAGCATTTAGAAATATATGGAATATTATAATATTAGTTGTTGCGCGTTGTTGTATGAAGGTATGTATGTGTGTGTGTATAGGTGAATAATGTCCGTTTCTTGGCCTACTGCTGAAGCGGACTAGATTCAAATATTTTTGAGTTTAGGTTGAGAGTTTAACGTGCAAATAATGGATTTAGTCGTTTAGGGCTAAGGGATGGTTTTTCTAAAAGAAATTTAAGAAAGTACGGAATAATGAATTAATAATTGCACGTGTTAAGTTAAAAAAGTTGGTATGAGTGTGTATAAGGCATATTGTAAACCAAGTCCATTTCTTGGCTTTTTGTAGCTGAAATTAAATAAATCTATCTACGTGTGCATACAAGTACAAAGAACCATTGACGTAAACGTGTTCACGTCTGATATTTACCTTGTTCCCGTTAAATAAAACGACGTGGATCAGCGACGTTGTATAAATCTCGTGTAATAGCTCTACGCGGGATGCGCTCGTCAGAACTGTAAAAAGGCGGATATTATCCACGCGCGAGAGCAGCCCGCGCCGTCGTAAAGATTATACTGTCCGACGAAGATTGTAGGGAAACCCGGCGGGTTTTTCAGCCGGATACAAGCGCGGACGATCGGTCGCATTGTCAAGTGTTTTGTCGCGCGAGAATAGTTATTTGTGCAACAAGTGCTGGAGGATGAAAATTCCCGGGTGCGGTGACCGCACCCTTGAATTTTCATCTTCCAGCACGACTTGCATACCTTATTTTATGTTGCAAGTGTGTGGAAAGTGGTCTATCACGCATGCGTAGCGTGCGTAATGTGCCATTTTCCATGCACGTGTTACATAAAAAGCTATTGAAGTGAAACTTCTTTAGGCACGGTAGTGAGTTCGATTCGCGACACGAAAAAAGTGTAACGGAAGTGAAACTTCTTTGGTACGGTAGTAAGTTCGATTGTGCGACACGAAAAGTGTAACGAAAATTTGACCAATAGGCGTACGAAATGAAACTTCTTTGGTACGGTAGTAAGTTATTTTAAATAAATATTTTAATTACCACTTTTGCAACTCTGGTTTCAACACAACAGTTGTTATTAACCCTGAGCGTCTATATGTTTTTTTTTCTTCTTTTGGCACGGTAGTAAGTTCGATTTTGCGACACAAAAAAGCGTCACGAATTTTGCGACATGAATTTTGCGACACAAAAAGTTATGGCAAAGCCCTTGCCTTCAGAAGCTTCACTTCTAACGCGCGTGGCGACCACGCGTTCAATTTTTATTATATATGTACGATCACACAATGTCCGTGGCGTATCGTTATTTTATCTTTTTTCGCCATGCATATTAATCGCGAAGTTAACGCGTCGGATCGGATTGCGAAACGACAGAGTCACTCTCTTGGGCCGCGCATACAACACCGGCTAAGTCCTGAGCGTAATCAAATGCAAATTGCGACGCGTTAAATGCATTTTTTCTTCGAGCGCTTCGCTCGCTTTCGCGTGCCAAGCAAAACACGTGAACAGCCGCCGCGCGCGTCTCTTCGGGCCGATCGGAAAGGAGGAAGAGAAGATGAAGGGGCTGAGCGGAACGAGAGAGCGTGATTGTGAAAAATGCGTTTTGCGGATTAATCTTGGCGACGAAAGTCGTGTTATTATCGATTCGAGCCGAACGGAGACCATACTTTGAAAGTTTACGGGGTTAAAATCCTTGCCGTATCGCTCACAGCGCGTTTTCTGTCCACGCACAAACCACGCGATGACGCACGTGAATACTCAAATCTCCGTCGAATGAGGTTCACGCCGGGGTTTGGCCTCTGACCTCTTCACATAATCGATACGCGCGACCGAAGCGTACGCGAAATATATCGTAGGCAACGTGTCGTCTTTTTCCTGTGAAGGAAAATCCGGAAGGAGATCGACAAGACAAATCGCGGCTAGTGATATACGACAGCGACGGAGTTTCGGCGCACGTGTACATGTATATACATATCGCCAGGATTACCAGCTGTCCCTTTAAGTTACAGCTTCTTTGGCCAGATCGAAGACGATTTTTTCTAGAAGAACGTGGGAGGTTATTGACCGCACAGTGTTACAGTTTCCGTATATCATTTTGTCTAGCTAAACGTCCAATAAAAATTCTATCAGGAATCCCGTCGGCTGAGGAATACGATCTTGCCAGGATTTTTCTCTCTTGAAGCTCCGTACGCCAAGAAGAGCCCATTATCTTCAATCGTTCGGAAACTGCAGGTTGCCTTGAGGACACACGATCTCTCGTCGAGAAGAAATTTTTTCTGGATCAACTGGGAGAATTTACGGCGGGGAAGAGGATAGTTTCGGGACGGAGAACGAACGAATCGGCACGAGCGAGTCGAATGTTGCGGGGCGCGGTTTTCTCCATACGAGCGTGCGTGCGTGCGTACGAGCGTGCGAGCGAGCGAGCGAGTGAGTGAGCGTTCGTGCGTGCACGCGTGCCTGTGTACGAGCGTGTGTTCCGCTGACGTCAAAGCTGACCCTGGGCTATGTGTTCGAGCAGAACGTTCGCTTTGCTCCTCGCCTAACGCCGTGTAAAATACCGGTCGCCGTCTCGTTTTTCGTGGCCTTCGAACAACATCGGGCGAGAATCCCTTGGCAAGGAATGACTGGAGCAGAAGCGGCTCCTGCGAACGAAGGAGCAGCCGTAGAGAGAGGTGCGGGGGACGTGGCGGAATGTATAATAGCTCCGTGAGAAATCTTTGGTGAATTTTGATTAATTGCCGGCTTCGATCCACAACCGGAATTGAGTGGTACGTAAGTAAGTGGAGGATGTCAAAATGAGGAGAACGTAAAGAATGTAATTAAGCGAATGATTCATTTATTTTCGACGAATCTCTCTGCGGGCACTTAGACGAATCTGACGCGCCGCTCTTCCGGGTGAGCTCACGATCAAACAACTTGAAAAATCAATTGCTTAAGAATAATCGAGTACCTACCTACCGAGTATTTTATGTAATCGACAATTTGCAGATAATCGAGGGAGGAAAATGGAAGAATAAGAAGATAGAAGGCGTAATATCGCGCCTAATAAAGGAATCCGAAAAAAGGAAAAGAAGAAAAAGAAGCCGTCGTTGCATAAATAGGTTGCTAGACGATCGGAGGCCTTGGCACGTCACCGAAATCTCTCTCCTCGCGGAATGATGGAACTGTTGGGATTTGAATCGCCGAGGCATGAACGACACGCCAGAACGCCTATATCGTTGATGGAAGTGTGGGGATTTCCGAGTCGAAAGCGAAGTGGCTTCTTCTCGGAACGTTCTGATCCTACGTCTTCCAGCCGCGAGACGGATTCTTTCCATTCTTTTCAAATTGTTGATAGGAAAAAAAGCACGAACAACGAGAAAGAAGTCGTGTAATTACGACTCGTACCGTGAAGAGGTCGCAATGGAATATCCCCTGTAATTAGATGCCGCACATGCAGATCGCTGCGCGTGTAATTTAAACCCCGGTAATGAGGCGGCGAGTACCTTGAGGTATCAGAGATAATGAGATGCGGTGGACTAAATCGCTTTCACGGCTAGGTTGGCCGACGGGGAAGATCGCAGTTCGCGTAGAACACGGTCGCGGATTTTCAACGGCATCCTCAATTAGCGGCTGCAGACTACTACAGAGTGCCGTAGAATAACGACGACCTAGCGCGAATCTCACTTGTAGGCAAATAGCGGCAGAATGCGGGCAAACACGAGACGCGTATGTGCGTTTGAGTCGTCCTTTTACCTCTCGACGGCTTACGAGTCTTACGACGAAGACACGAACTCGGCCTTCAACGCCTACTCGCAGGGTTCGGAAACGTATGAATTTCTGGAATATAGTTCTGAAACTCGTTAAACTCGAAAATGAAAAAAGGGGCGAATTAGTTTTAAAAGTTAATATCCCGTGGGAGGGACCGCGTTACTCGGAACCCCCGGGGTAGTTAACTACAAAACTCGCATATCGTATAAGGTAAACCTTTTTCTTTTTTTACATGAGAATACCGATGTGCCGTTGCTGCGAATTTTCAAGTGTGCAACGTTACGTAAGCTACGTCTGAACGGTCTTTACCACCTTTTGCCCTTCGTGAATTTCTTTTTATTTTTTCCTTTTAAGGGGACGGATGACGTAAATCTATAAAAACTCTGCGATTCACGTCGTTTCCTATTCTATGCAAATCTCGCGTGGCAATTAATTTTTCACGACATTTAACGTTACGCGCGCTTGTGTGTGCGGGATATATCGCGTCCTTCCCGCTGGGTAACTGGAACAAAGTGCGGCACATAAAACAATCGCGGAGATGCGAAACGCGCTAGCTTTTACGGCTTTTAAAAATATAAGCTCGTTTTCGTGCCTCTTGGAACTTGAAAGAGAAGCGTCGTAAAAGCAGCCGTCTATCGCGTCTAACGCGGCGTTCCGTTCGGCAGGCAGCAGGCGCAAACGTTTGGCGCGACTTGGGAACAGAAGTGGAGCGCGTTGAAAAATTTCAGCCGATATTTAGATTCTGGCCGGGAAGTCTCACTATATTTCTCCGGCGAAGCCATTAAGAGGTAATTCAGCGTGCAATTCGAGATTGCTATCTCTTAGTCACACGTAATGGGTTTTTGTGCGAATAGCAAATTTATCGAGAGAGAGAAAGAGAGAATAAGTTATATGTTTAAAGCGATATATCAGAAGTAATTTATTGCGTTTTGTATTTCAATTACGATTCGTAATTGAACGTAAACGCGTTTACGTTTATCGTACTGACTGACGTACTCGATCGAACCTTTTAAAACGACGCATATGCAATAAAGGTTAATGAGAAAACCTGATTCAACTATTATCTAGCGCTATGTAAATCGTATGCTATTAGAACGGAAAGATGTATCATGAAAATTTGCACAAGAAGAATGCTTGACATTTGATAGATGTCGACGTGTGACGTTGACGTATGACGTAAGTCCGCAGTGCTACAAGTTAATTAATAAAGATAAGCGATTAACTTGACGAGCGTATTCAAAAGATAGATAGATAGATAAAGAGGGAGGGTAGCAGACCGCTTTAAATTAAAATAATTTTAATACGAGCGTCGATTCCGCCTGATTACTCATTGTAAGCCGCTCAAAGTCGAAATCTGAAACAATTTGATCTGAATTTATAGTCCGCTATTTATTATCGACGAATCAAAACGGAAACGAATTTAATTCAGCGATCGCCAGCGCGGCTGCGGAAATCTCTCGGCTACATCGGGTTACCATCGGATCTACAAACGAAACGCGATGTAATCTCGTCGTAATGAATAATTTTTGAGCGCTAACTAACATCAGCACGAAAACGTCAATCAAACTTTGTCACAGTAGAGATCTCGCTGTCACGATGCAACATACGCTATTCGCGACAACGCCAACGGGAGTAGCGTGATTGCGTACACGAGAATGAATTGGGAAGATATTCGCGGTATCTACTGCACGTATATACGTGTGTGAGGACAGTTAAAGGATTAATCTTGAACAAATATTCTCGCTTATGGACCATCACGGACGGGAGGAAGGATAAATTATCCCGTATGCGTCCACATCCAGCTCGTTTCTACTGATGGATGAAGCCGGACAAGCGCATTCCGTGTCGGGCGAAAGGAAAGAAAAAGACGGAGGACTTTTTTCTCTTCTTTTCGCAGCGCGATGGATCCACCGTTACGTGAGGATATTATACAGGAATTAATATTTCGGCGGAGAAGGAAATGTCACCGACAGCCCAGGCTCTCCGGCTGCCAATACACGCCTTCACGTCGCGGTCCCCCGTCGACTCGAATCAATCGGCGTATTTTAACGTCAATTTAACGAAATTGCTCGACCGCGAGACCGCCGAATTTTCAGGATTTTCTCGAACGTCTATCTCAATATTAGCTCTCTATACAAATCGCTGGTTAAAAACTCATATCTAGGGTTATTTCTCTCAAAACCAGAATTTTTCCTGTATATCTAGATTTCTCCGAATTCGAAGAAATTCTTTCGAAAATACATGATTGCCGCATGTCGACCTTATGACTTCGCTATTGAATTCGCTCGAACATCTGGTGTCACATTTTGATAAGAACGTTTAAAGTGACTCATGTTAAAAGTACGCGCCGTACATATTTCTTGTGAAATTTATTGACTTCCGAGCGAGTTAACTTGACTCGTTATGTCGTAATAAGAAGCGATTGCTATCAGTTTTAACTAAACTAATACGTGTAATATAAGCGCTAATACATTTTCTCGCTCGTTCGCGTTTCGTTATCGCGAGTATTTTATGTATTTACGAAAGAACCGATAGACGTATATCGCATGTATGATGCGTTTAAAATGCGGAACGGATATCGCACGTATGATAAAATATCCCGCAATCTCTGATCTCAGTAAAAATTTTCGCGATTCGCCGTACATCATCCCGCTTGGGAAAACTGTTTGTGCCGCCACCAATCTCTCTGGGGATATTTCGAATCGCAATCTGCTATCGTTCGCCAACAATCGATTCATTTCGCCGCTGGTCTCGTTTATCTTGTATTGTTTTCGTCGGCGCGATTGGGCCGGCGATGATGCTTTTACGGGCGCGGATATTTTTAGATCCGCGCCCGATGTGTTTTACGGCCGGTTCTACATCCTCTCCGCAGCGAGTCTATCCGACGGATCAAAAGACATTTTGTAAGCGAAATCTTTCTCCTAGCGTACGTCACAAATTATTTTAAGAATTAGTGAAGAGTGGAGAGAAAGCAAGTTGTCCTGCAAGTGACAACAGTTTTGAAGCATTCCTTTGTGGAAGGAAAATAAGGAAAATACGCTCAGATAGACTTTTCAGAGCAAAATATTATTATTATTTTTTTTTTTTAGAAAGTCCGCGTAATGTATAAAGGGTCCATAAAGTAACGTGGCAAAAGCATTTGCATCCGCATCGGATTCGCGTTTCTGTTGAAGATTGGAGATTCGACGTCGCCAGTCGCCACGCATGTACGACGTGACGCAGTCACGTGCGTTTCGCGATTTTGAGAAAACGAAGGAATATGTTAAACAGCGTGAATCGATAAATTTGCGACAATACTGTAGCGGGCGGCGTTTCGTGCAAATGCACGACTCACGGTTCGAAACTAAAGACACCGAGATCAACGACCTCGGAAATTGTGACGTCAGAAATAATCAACGAACGAAAATACCGATCGTGCCTGTTTAATTCCGTTATATTAAGACAAGGAGGAGGAGGAGGAGGAGGAGGAGGAGGAGGAGGAGGAGGAGGAGCGCTTTATATATAAACCTGCTTATTATTGATGCGAAAAATATAATTATCTTTTTAGAATTAAATATTTGAAATAAGGGAATTATGATTGTTTGGCACAATCGCTTTATGCGTAACGATAGCTTCTTAAAGATCTTCGAAATATTAATTGTTATTAAAATATAAATAAAACATTTAATTTTATCGAGAGACCGAGAGATGATACTTTTATCATACCAATATAATAAATTTTAATTATCGAGATTACTTTCGGTACTCTCGTTTTATGTATCACATCTCGTTATCAATATCGATATCTCCTTCGACATCTGCAGGCGCAAAGCCGCATAACGTTGCATAACGTTTATAAGGTGACGAGGAACCCATAGCGATATGTGCCACGATATCGTGCGGGTCGCGCCATATACCTCGTACGTTACGTGACAAATTGGCTACGTGCAATTTTGCGGCACGTGCCCGCGATGTCTCTGCCTTCCCTTTATGTAATTGGACGTTTTGTCGTGATACTAAATCGAAAGAATTTCTGCTACAGAAATGCATCACGCGGCGGAGCGCCCGCAGACAACGACATAAAGTGAGAGATTTCGCGTTGTAACATTTTATATTATATTTCCGCTATATTTTCCGCGGAGACGAGCCGGCGCGAACCGTCATTCCTCCTAACGTTTTTTTTTCTCTTTTGACCTCGTCGCTTTATGCAAGCCGATAAAAAATTGTAATAACGGAAAAATTTCAATAATGTACAATGTAACAAAAAGAAGGTATAAATTCTGCGATCAACTCGCAATAGACGTTTCGTCGATCGATACTAGATTCGGGCCTGGCTATGACATTTTTGCTGACACCGAATGGAGAATTTTTGGTGAAATTCAACGACGGTTTTCATCGTTGCTTTACAAATTCTACACAGCGCTTCTAAGGTATTTTATTTTCCGGCACGTTATGAACGTTTGTAATGATCGTCGCTTATACGCGATGCGCTTATAAGATAATGCGATGCCATTTATCGTAAGTGGCGACACAAAGGCGATATATGGCCATATGCCTGCTTTCGTCCCTTTTTCCATATGTGACGCACGATCGCTCGACACGCTGACCGCCGCTCTGCAATTGCAGAATCGCGCCGGAAGCGTCGCGAATCGCGAACCCGTGACACGAATCGCCGGCGTTTCATGGCATTTAAACAATCGCAATTTGGTTGAAACGCAATTGCGAATGCGATAACGCGTCATTCTGGCCTGTGCGTGATAATGAGCGGCTCGTCGCGCTTACGTCCCGATCGACCAATGCAATCGCAGCCTCGAACTATATAATTGCGTGTCGCGCGGACGCAAAAAATAGGCATCACGAATAAAAAAGGCTGATTCCGGCGCCGAAAATAAAACGATCGTGTGTATATAATATGTTTGCGGGTATCCAATGACGGGTCGTTGAGGGATTTACGCTTCGGTTATCAGCGTGACTGCGGAATCGAGTTTTTCGCGTATAGAGTACATCTCAAATTGCACGTATAAGGGTGCTGTCACATGGCAGTCAGAAATTCGGAAAACGGAATCTCGGAAAAGTAACGGAGAGGGGGTCAACCAATCAGAGTCAGCTCGATCGGTGCGATTTTTCAAGGGCCGGGTTCCCCATGGAACGACTTTTACGGAAAACTAAATGGCATTCTAACCTTAACATATTTTTAAATTAAAGAAATTTCTATATAATTTTAAAGTATAATAAAAAATACGTCGAAGCTTTATTTTTTAATAGACTCTACTACTACGGTAAGTATCTTTTTTCTTCTAAAACAATAAAAATAATAAACAAAGAAATAATCCTCCTTCTTCGCCAGTAATTCAAATAACAAAGGAAAAGTAATAATCGACACTAACTGGCAAGATGTAATTTATTATCACGACGTTTCGACCGTCACTTTCGGTCCTTATCAAGTGTTAAAATAATTATATTTCATGCAAAACAATTCAGTCCTAGCATTGTGCCAACAAACAAGTCCAGAACTGAAAAATAATATATATATACATACGTAGGTAAATCACAGTAAAGAAAAAGAAGAAAAAGAGATTACAAATTTTAAGTAACTTACAAGTTTTGCGCGTCAAAATTAAAGAGAACGATATATACGAGGAAAACATGTCAGCAACGCTCGGGAGACAAAGGCACACTGAACCGCGATCAAATATAATTTATTATTATGTCATATGCCCCAGTCAAATTGTCAGTATCTTTCTGAAGGTTAATAGTATTGATGTTCTGTTTAATAAAGAACATTTCAGCGATCTCGCGCTTTCTGACCTGCTTCTCACGATGTAACACTTCTGTTTTCTCCCATTCGAATTCATGGTCATAAAGTGCACGATGCTTACTGATAACGGAGTGGTTGCTGGCATGTTTTTTAATGTCCGCTTTATGCTCTTTTAAACGTGTCTCCAAATGCCTTTTCGTTTGACCAATATACGTGGCGTCGCAATTTTTACAATTAATTTTGTAAACAACGTTAGTTTGTTTAAAAAAGTCTATTCGGTCCTTACCCTTCATTATGACGTAATCGAGTGATTTTGGGATAGTATGTAGTACATGAAAACCAAGTCTCATCAAATTACGCAAAAGTCTCTCGCTAAGACCTTTTATATACGGAACAGCTATAGCATTTTCTGGTGTACGTTGTGGAATGTCAAGGGTGTACGTATTGTCGCGGTAACAAAGTAACCTCAATCTGTCTTTAATGCATTTTTCGATAATATGCCGAGGATAACAATTATTTAACAATATTTTTTTGATTTTCCTAATGTTACTGTCATGGAATCGTTTGTCCGATAATAGGATTGCTTGGTCGACAAGACTTTTCGAACGATTACCGAACAATTTGGACACGAACACACTCGCTTGTTGAAGACTTGGATCGACATGAAAATGATGATATGTGCATCGAGCCAACAGCTTACCTTTCTTATACGATGTAGACGATATGATGTCCTGCCTCAACATCTTTACAACATGCGCATTAACATTGCCCTTCACAGCAATACCGTAAATAGTAACTATATTAAATCTAGGAGACGTTATTCAAAAACCTTACTTAATTTTGAAATTCACGACATTCACTCTCGTCTGAATTACTTGATATCTCGTATCACAAAAATCGAGAACCATATTCTCACAAGTCTCCCGTCGCGTTTAGTCAACAATTTTTTCGAATCGAACACAGAAAAAATTAAACGCTTTAATAATCTCGAAAAAATCAGGTTGATGAACAAATTCAACCTTACTATTGCTAGACAAAATAAATGTTTTTACTCCTTTGAGAATATGGATCGTTCAAAATGGATTGTTAACACTAGCGGAAAACAGATCCCCGAATCTGTTTTGAAAATTCTTAGTCTTGGTGATAAGTTCGCTGTCCCTCTAGACATAAACAATAAGAAGGATCGCACTCGTTCAACCTTAGAGATTATCAAGAATTTCGAACTTAATTGTTACCGAATTGACGATGATACCGTAGAGGAGACACGCGGTTTAATTGCTGGTGCTTTACACAAATTCTTAAGTAGGGACACACATGTAAATTATTTAGACAGACATATTTTACGAGAGTTCGAAAAATGCAAAAGATTTTTACGCGAGAATGACGATATTTTTGTAACGAAGGCTGACAAGGGCCAAACAACTGTAGTCATGGATAGGAGATTGTATACTGACCAAATGAACTCTTTACTTGATGACCAAACTACGTATAAAAAATTAAATAAAGACCCAATTAAACGCATTACAACAAAACTAAACACGCTTGTCATATCGTGGCACAGTAATGGCATTGTCGACGACCGCACGTATAAATTCCTTAATTGTACTAACGGTAATCTACCACGATGTTACGGCTTACCCAAAATACATAAACAAGGTTTTCCTCTGCGAATCATTGTCTCTTCCGTGGGTAGCCCACTCTATAACACAGCTCGCTTCATCCATGACATTTTGCATGACTCTTTACCTAAACCTAATTCACACATTAAAGATGGCTGGAATTTCGTGACTGAAATTAATAAGTTTAGAATTAATCCTGACGAATTGATGGTTTCTCTCGATGTTTCGTCATTGTTTACAAATATACCTAAAGAACTTGTAATGGAGGGTATAAAAAGTAGATGGAAATATATCTCTCCAAAAACCAAGTTTAAATTGGAACAATTTTTATATGCGATTGACCTCATTCTGTCCTCAACAAGTTTTCAATTCGACGGTCAATTCTATGAACAAGTCTTTGGCAGCCCTATGGGGTCCCCCCTTTCCCCTATCCTTGCAGACATTGTTATGGATGATCTCGAGACTTCCTGTTTGGGACGGCTGGGTTTCGTGATCCGGTTCTTTCGTCGCTATGTTGACGACGTTTTTGCTATAATCCCAAGGTCCAAGATCGTAGAAACGTTAAACGTCTTCAATAATTACCACCCTCGGTTAAAATTTACATATGAAACCGAGGAGAAAAATTCCATCAATTTTTTGAACACAACTGTTATTAGGGAATTTGACAACTTAATTACTAACTGGTACACGAAGCCTACCTTCTCCGGCCGTTACATTAATTATTTCTCATGCCATCCCGAGAAATATAAATTGAACACCGTGAAAAGTCTTGTCGACCAAGCAATCCTATTATCGGACAAACGATTCCATGACAGTAACATTAGGAAAATCAAAAAAATATTGTTAAATAATTGTTATCCTCGGCATATTATCGAAAAATGCATTAAAGACAGATTGAGGTTACTTTGTTACCGCGACAATACGTACACCCTTGACATTCCACAACGTACACCAGAAAATGCTATAGCTGTTCCGTATATAAAAGGTCTTAGCGAGAGACTTTTGCGTAATTTGATGAGACTTGGTTTTCATGTACTACATACTATCCCAAAATCACTCGATTACGTCATAATGAAGGGTAAGGACCGAATGGACTTTTTTAAACAAACTAACGTTGTTTACAAAATTAATTGTAAAAATTGCGACGCCACGTATATTGGTCAAACAAAAAGGCATTTGGAGACACGTTTAAAAGAGCATAAAGCGGACATTAAAAAACATGCCAGCAACCACTCCGTTATCAGTAAGCATCGTGCACTTTATGACCATGAATTCGAATGGGAGAAAACAGAAGTGTTACATCGTGAGAAGCAGGTCAGAAAGCGCGAGATCGCTGAAATGTTCTTTATTAAACAGAACATCAATACTATTAACCTTCAGAAAGATACTGACAATTTGACTGGGGCATATGACATAATAATAAATTATATTTGATCGCGGTTCAGTGTGCCTTTGTCTCCCGAGCGTTGCTGACATGTTTTCCTCGTATATATCGTTCTCTTTAATTTTGACGCGCAAAACTTGTAAGTTACTTAAAATTTGTAATCTCTTTTTCTTCTTTTTCTTTACTGTGATTTACCTACGTATGTATATATATATTATTTTTCAGTTCTGGACTTGTTTGTTGGCACAATGCTAGGACTGAATTGTTTTGCATGAAATATAATTATTTTAACACTTGATAAGGACCGAAAGTGACGGTCGAAACGTCGTGATAATAAATTACATCTTGCCAGTTAGTGTCGATTATTACTTTTTCTTTGTTAATAAAAATAATTTTTTCAATTTTTACTTATTCCGGAAATATCAGTCCATGGGGAGCCCAGTCACAAAAATTTCGGACTGACAAGTCCGCAATTTTTGCATGTCTAATTGAAAAAATTATTTTTATTGTTTTAGAAGAAAAAAGATACTTACCGTAGTAGTAAAGTCTATTAAAAAATAAAGCTTCGACGTATTTTTTATTATATTTTAAAATTATATAGAAATTTCTTTAGCTTAAAAATATGTTAAGGTTAGAATGCTATTTAGTTTTCCGTAAAAGTCGTTCCATGGGGAGCCCGGCCCTTGAAAAATCGCACCGATCGAGCTGACTCTGATTGGTTGACCCCCTCTCCGTTACTTTTCCGGGATTCCGTTTTCCGAATTTCTGACTGCCATGTGACAGCACCCTAATTCCTCGTTTACGAACCGACAGTGCAGCGAAAAGAGAATTACAGTCAGGCCGCGCTCGCATCGTTCACAGTGCCTGCAGCTTTATTTATCATTTTACGCATTAATGTTCGATATTCTTGATAGCGACGCGCGTGTATGTACATTGCGATATAATGTTATCCATCGTTCTTAACCCTATTTTCTCCAACCCGCCCTTTCGTGTCCCACGAGTTTCTAACACTTGTTTGTTGCGGTAAACAAATGATCGTGACAAACAATTTGTTTGTTCGTGAGTTATGATTTTCTAAATAAAACGAGTCGTAACGTGTGTTTGTCAACATATAATTGTAAAAAAATATTTAAATAAATGATTTCTAAATGTTATTTACATGTTATTTACATTGATTTTTAGTCGAAGGTACAAAGATATTATAATAATCTTTGGGAATTTTTTAAAGCTATTAACATTTTGAAAAACACGTCTGACTTGAAAGTGCATGGTTGGAGGATTAAAGGGGCGGAAAAAACGTTGGAGGAAATAGGGTTAATTAGAAGAGCTCGCGTATATACGCGCGGCGCCCGCGTCGGCTTTTCGTCGCCACGTACGAAACGTGCGATTTGAACGACGGTATAAGCCGAGAGAGAGAGAAGATTGCGGAGCCGCGGGAATAATAGCCGCACCTATGCATTAAGTTATTATTACGGGTATACGCGAAATTTAGCTATTCTCGGAATTAAGTAATGGGCGCAGTCGTTTCGTTATTGTTTACGTCACGCATGAATATTGAATATGCACGGTGCATGCATATGCATGGCAGTCTCCGTAGCACAGATGCATAAAAAAAGCGTGAAGCCGTTTACAAAAGATGACCTTGGAATCGAAAGATACGGCGAAAAAAAAGTTGCATATTATTCACATCGTGCGCCCTTTGTAACGGCGTAAACGGCTGCGCGCTTCGCGGCGGACCGTCTTTTTTTCTTTTACTTTTAGCGCATCGCGCATAAATGCCACATACTCGCCGTAAACAACGAAACTTAAAACTTAGGCCGGTATTCGTAATCAGATCTTATTTCAAAACCGTCTTAAGGTAGTTCGATGATGAAAGGCCGAAGTCAAAACAATGTTTATGATTTTTTTATTTTTATAATTATAAAAAAATAGAATAACGCATCGCAAAGCTTCGTATTATTTTGTAAATAATTTTTACGTTGTAGAATAATATTTTGCCTGAAATAGATTAAATAAAGAGTGTGTTAACGCGTCGCTTGACTAGTTTTCAACTTTAATTATTAATTAAAAAAAAACTGTACGGTGGATCGTGTTCACCTTCAATTATAACTGAGGACCTCACAGTGTCCTCTTTCCATCGATATATATTGTTCAGACATTTTTGGCAAAAGATTTTTCGCAAACTCGTGTTATTCATAGAAAACTAATCTCTTTTCCTCTTAGACCAATGTTAAAATCATTAAAATCACCTAATTTTAAAATTAAATATCTTGAGAACGGAACGGTGAATTATCTTTTTTCTGGGTTTAATCGATTCAGGAGAGTTCCTTTTTTCGGTATAAAAAATAAAACCTATCACTTTTGGCAAAAGTCGTTCATCATCGAACTATTTTAAGTAATATCTTAAGTAATATGCTAATACGGCTCTGTGATTAATGGCATCTTAAAATTGTATTTAAGATGGTCTTAAATATAAGATGGTCTTAAACCGACTATGAATACCGGCCTTATTTAATCGGTGATATGCAAAAAGTCCTAATAAACGCGAGCCAAACGTAAAAGGGATATTTATTCATGAAATACAGCTCATTTGCCGCATGCAAGCGAATTTTATTCATCATTTAATTATTCAGCTATATTATTTAACAGCACACGCACAACCGAGGGGTTATTTATTCTCGAGTCAGTGCAACAACATAGGACGTTATCGACCGATTACATACGATTAGTTAAATAAGGAAAGCGCTCGGCTCGAGCGTTTACGACTAAAGTAAGATTCGACAGTAGTGCGCGCGTTATTCCTAACGCCGACGTTATTCCCTAACGACTGCATCACTGCAGTCGACTCGCACCGACTCGCTCCTTGTGGACTTTGACTCGCGCCTTATGAGTTCTGCCCGTTCTGCCTCGCTCCTTATTTTCCCGACGACACCGATTCTCTACGCTATCTGATATCCTCCTTCCTTATATTCGCTATTTGTAGCGATATTCTATATACCCAATTGTGTATTTCTAATTATTTATAAAGAAATAAAGTTGAAAAATGCGACTTTTACAAAAATAAAAAAATATATATGAGGACAAAAAGATATTTTTTATGATAACTTTATTTTTAAAATGTGTAGGAGCATATAGAGAACAGATAAAGAAATTTTTTAATTTTTTAGAAAATGTAATAAAAAATGTAACAAAATAATTTGATTTATTATGTCAGTGAAAAAAATATTTATGAAAAAATTTTTTAATTTTGTAAAAAATGTGATAAAAAAATGTTAAAGAAATATAATATTTTTTTACAACATCTCCACGGAAAGTTCGACTTTCCATGCCTGTAGAGAGGGGCGAAAGTGACCAATTTCACGCCAGGACGGCGTTAACGGGACGAAAGTAACCACTTTCCTCCCTAAGGCGGAAAGTGATCACTTTCGTCCCTAGGGAGGAAAGTGGTTACTTTCGTCCTGCTATACCGTCCTGGCATAAAATGGCCACTCTCGCCTCTTTCTAGGCATGGAGGTCGAACTTTCCGTAAAGATATTGTGAAAAATATCGTGTACACCTCGGGGCGAAAGCTTTTTCAGACTCGTGTGATTTGCTGCCCTCGCCTGCGGCTCGGGCGGCAAACTTCACACTCGTCTGAAAAACGCTACTTTCGCCCCTTGGTGCACAATATACTATTTTAAAGTAGCCTATATTTTTTACAGCATCCTAGGGAGTAACTATACAAAGTCATATACTATGTCAAAGTATGTAGGAATGTATAGAGAACAGACACAGACAGACATTCTATTATATATATATCTATATATATATATATGTCGTAGGCAAATGGTTATTTTAGGAAAATAGCTTCTGACTAGGCAAATGCTATCTGCCTGGCCAAATAGCTTTCACCATTTATTCTTGCTATTTTCCTAGTCAAATGCTATTTTCCTAGGCAGATGCTATTTGACTGAACCGCTGTTAGGCAAATGATATTCCGCGAAGCATGTATTTGGGAAATTATTCAGTTTAGCTATCCCAGCACAGAAATCGATGAAATTAGGCTTATTCGACGCGTTTTTGCACAAAACAACCGAATCTGGCAGAAAAAAGTGTCGCTCTGTTCCGCGAGGCGAGATATTTAGCATTAAAGTTGACGATTCTTAGGTTAGAAATCCTGTCATACCGACGTGATGTAGCGATCACGAGCACACACACACATGTGTGTATGTCCTGCTTTATAGAAGTTGTGATTTTCGTTAAAGCAGGGCACATACACACGTGTGTATGCCCTGCTTTATAGAAGTTGTGATTTTCGTTAAAGCAGGGCACATACACACGTGTGTATGCCCTGCTTTATAGAAGTTGCACACATGAGGAGGCCACTATTCTTCAAATTTACCCCATTTGCCTAACAGCGGTTCAGTCAAATGGCATCTGCCTAGGAAAATAGCATTTGACTAGGAAAATAGCAAGAATAAATGGGAAAGCTATTTGGCCAGGCAGATAGCATTTGCCTAGTCAGAAGCTATTTTCCTAAAATAACCATTTGCCTACGACATATATATATCTATATCTATAAAGGAAGATGTCCTGACTGACTGACTGACTGACTGACTCATCAACGCCCAGCCCAAACCCCTGAACCGAATTTTTGTCAAAAGTATATGAAATAGGGGTAGAATTTTCCGGGGAGTGCCACTATGTGTATAGTTTTTCGTTACCGATTTTCTGGAAACCGGTTTTTCTAATTCCTTCAAATTTTCGGGAAATAATTCACCAAATCTCAAAAAATTATAGATCAAACAGGGGTAGAAATTTCCGGGGAGTGCTATAAAATGTATAATTTTTCGTTACCGATCTTTTTGGAAGCCGGTATTGAAATTTTTTCAATTTTTCGGGAGTTTATTGACCGAATCTTAAAGAATTGTATATGAAGTAGAGGTAGAATTTTCTGGGGAGCGCCATGATGTGTACAGTTTTTGTTACCGATCTTTTCGGAAACCGGTTTTTTTAATTTTTCAAATTTTTTGGAAAATAATTAATTGAATCTCAAAAAATTGTACATGAAGTAGGAGTAGAATTTCCCGGGGAGTGTTATAAAGTGTACTATTTTTTGTTACCGATCTTTTTGGAAACCGGTTCCGAATAATCGAATCTCAAAGAATTGTACATAAAGCAAGGTTTAAATTTTCCGAGGAGTGCTATAAAAAGTATATCATTTTTCGTTACCGATCTTTTTGAAAACCGGTATCAGAAGTTTGACAAATTTTAAAGAATTGTATATAAAACAGGGGTAAAATTTCCCAAGGAGTGCTATAAACTGTATAGTTCTTTGTTACCGATCTTTTTGGAAATCGTTTACGAAATTTTTCCAAATTTTTAGGAAATAATTGAGTGAATCTCAAAGAATTGTATATGACGGAATTGAACTTCAGTAGATAAAAAAGTAATATTTTTCAATTTATAGCATTTTAGAGAGAAAGAGAGAGAAAGAAGAGAGAGAGAGAGAGAGAGGGAGGGGGAGAGAAAGAGAGAAAGAGGAGGGAGAGAGAGAGAGAGAGCGAGAGAGAAGGAGGAAGAGAGGGGAGAAAAAGAGAGAGAGGGGGAGGGAGAGAGAGAGAGGGAGGGGGAGAGAAAGAAAGAGAGAGGGAAAGGGAGAGAAAGAGAAAGAGAGAAATAGAGAGAAAGGGGGGGAAAGAGAGAGGGAAAGAGAGAGAGGAAGAGACTATTTTTGTGTCTTATTACACATGTCCTCCGGGGCGAAGCCCGGGTAACCAGCTAGTATATATATAAAGGAAGATGTCCTGACTCACTCACTCACTCACTCATCAACGCCCAGCCCAAACCCCTGAACCGAATTTTTACCAAAAGTATATGAAATAGGGGTAGAATTTTCCGGGGAGTGCTACTAAGAAGGGATTTTTAGAAATTTGAGCCCTAACGGGGTGAAAAGAAGTAAAACGTGTTTTCACGGATTCTTTTATATCGCTCAGCCTAAACCCCTGAATCGAATTTTTACCAAAAATATGAAATAGAGGTAGAATTATCCGGGGAGTGCCACTATGTGTATAGTTTTTTGTTACCGATTTCCTGGAAACCGGTTTTTCTAATTTTTTGGGAAATAATTCACCGAATTTCAAAGAATTATAGATCAAACAGGGGTAGAATTTTCCGGGGAGTGCTATAAAGTGTATAATTTTTTGTTACCGATTTTTTTGGAAACCGGTACGGAAATTTTTTCAATTTTTCGGGAATTTATTGATCGAATCTTAAAGAAGTAGGGGTAGAATTTTACGGGAAGCGCCATGATGTGTATAGTTTTCGTTGCCGATCTTTTTGGAAACCGGTTTTTTTAATTTTTCAAATTTTTTGGGAAATAATTGATTGAATCTCAAAAAATTATACATGAAGAAGGAGTTTTCCCACTCATGTATGCAAAACTAAGTACAAGGCCTATTATATATTTCTCATTATTGTTTTGTTGGAACAAACACCAATCCCCGACATGTATTTCTTTAGATGTAATTATAGAATTGACTTGCTGGCTTACTGAACAGCGTTTTTTTATTTTTGTATTTGTCAGTTCTGACTCTTTGCAAGCGATCACTACTGAGTTTTGAAGACTTCGAATTAAGCAGCCAACAAATTGAAGACTTATGTACAACATGCTCTTTTCCTTGAGAATCTTTAACGACTGCAAAATGACTGTTAGGTTGAATGTCTATTTTATTTTCTGAATAATCTTGTAACTCTAATGTTCCTGTAACATTAGATAGGACGTTTAAATCTTGAAGTATTTCTTTGGATTCAGCAGATGTAACTGCATATTCAGTAGTATTTGTTGTGACTGTAGAGGAGTTTTCATTATCCGAGTCAACTTCATCATAGAAAACGCCGTCATTGTTTGTGTCAAGTGTGGGTAGATTTCGAATTTGTACGTCATCTGCTGTTGTTATGTCTACTTTCATACCTAACATTGATATCATCGCAAAGGCATCTTCTTTCGCACGATGAAGTATATCTTTAATGACGGAGCAATTTGGAAGCGAAGAATTTCTGCCAACTACAACTGTGGAAGTGGATATTATTTTATCTTGTGCTTCATAGGAAGAATTTAAATGTCTAGTTCTGGGAAATATAAGGTTTTCTTCTTGGCTTTCAAAATCTGTAACGGAAATATCTGCTTGCAATTGTATTCGTTGTATTTGATGGATTGAATCTAGAAGATTGCAATTTACAACAGTAGAGCATGTTGTACTTGTCAACCTCAAATTGCGAAAAAAACTTTTACATTGCTGGCTGCCATATTGCCAAGGTAAGAAGTGTTCGATTGAATTAATTGTCATGCATCTAAAAATCGCGTTCAGTAAGCCATGCGCGTTGAATTCAATACATAAATATGAATTGGCTGTTATGCTATTATTTGTCAATGAGTACTGTGGTTGCGATTTGATCCAGGCTCGCCACATACGCAAGAAAAAAACGCTATACCATATGTAATAAATTCTGTTTTCAATAGTTTCTGATATTGATAAAAAAGAATGGAGAACGTAATATACTATTTTCAAATAAGCTCTTGTACCTTCGCTGCCCGGGACATGATTTTGCAACAAACGCCAAATTTTAGGATCACACATTCTCAGGACCGAATTGAAATTTATTTTGTCTTTCGACGACAAATCGCTTTGGGTTAAGAGGTGTTTATCCTTTGATACGGTATCTATAAGAATCTGCAAATGTCCAGCGGAAATAAAGAAGTTTCCTAATGGCATTACTATAGAAGGCTTCAATATTCTAGATTTAAGTTTGGTATTAATGTGTACAGTGTCCTGCGTGCATATAAACGTGGGCAATACATCTGCATGAAATTCTGGGATATGGAAATTGAGACTTATTGGTTCGAAGTTAGGAGTTTCAACACCAAGGTTTGATTTTATTCGCATGGCCTTCATAAGACGCGAATCTCCATCAGAAGAAATACCAACAACTGTTATGCCATGATCCTTAAGATTTTTACTGATATAGTCCCAACGTTTAATGACATGCTCGGTGCGAAACTTATTGTCAGTACCAAATACACAGAGCGGAAAACAAGGGGCGTCACTTTGTAGCGGTTGAATGACTTTGAAGTTTGCAACGTTGCTAAGCAACGAAAATAAAAATCTTTTAGATTCTATTAACAGCCAATTTTTTATACATAATTTTATCAAAAAAACGAAAAGAAAGAATAATATACAGTTTTTAATTACTTAACAGCCTCAAACTACCCCTAAACTGTGAATAAAAGTAAAAAAATTAATATCTTCTGTATTTACGCGATTCTCCGAAATTTTTTTGCTTTAAAAATTAACAATCCCTCTCAAAAGAAACCTCCATCAGTTTGGAGTACTTCCGAGAGGGGGAACCTCCTCTAACAAAGGGATGAAGTGTTTAAAAATTTCTATTTTCCGTGTTTACGCGATTCTCCGAAATTTTTTTGTTTTAAAAATTAACAATCACTCTCAAAAGAAACCACCATCAGTTTGGAATAATTTCGAGAGGGGGAACCTCCCCTAACAGAGGGATGATAAATTTGAGAATTTTATATCTCCCGTGTTTACGCGATTCTCCGAAATTTTTTTGCTTTAAAAATTAACAATCTCTCTCAGAAGAAACCTCCATCAGTTTGGAGTACTTCCGAGAGGGGGAACCTCCCCTAACAGAGGGATGAAGTGTTTAAAAATTTCTATCTCCCGTGTTTACGCGATTCTCCGAAATTTTTTTGCTTTAAAAATTAACAATCCTTCTCAAAAGAAACCTCCATCAGTTTGGAGTACTTCCGAGAGGGGAAACTTCCCTTAAAAAAGGGATGAAGTGTTTAAAAATTTCTATTTTCCGTGTTTACGCGATTCTCCGAAATTTTTTTGTTTTAAAAATTAACAATTACTCTCAAAAGAAACCACCATCAGTTTGGAATAATTTCGAGAGGGGGAACCTCCTCTAACAGAGGGATGATAAGTTTGAGAATTTTATATCTTCCGTGTTTACGCGATTCTCCGAAATTTTTTTGCTTTAAAAATTAACAATCTTTCTCAGAAGAAACCATCATCAGTTTGGAATACTTTCGAGAAGGGGAACCTCCCCTAACAGAAGGATGATTAGTTTGAAAATTTTATATCTCCCTTGTTACGCGATTCTCCGAAATTTTTTTGTTTTAGAAATTAACAATTCTTCTCAGAAGAAACCCCCATCAGTTTGGAGTACTTCCGAAAGGGGGAACTTCCCCTAACAGAGGGATGAAATGTTTAAAAATTTCTATTTCCCGTGTTTACGCGATTCTCCGAAATTTTTTTGTTTTAAAAATTAACAATCACTCTCAAAAGAAACCACCATCAGTTTGGAATAATTTCGAGAGGGGGAACCTCCCCTAACAGAGGGATGATAAGTTTGAGAATTTTATATCTTCCGTGTTTACGCGATTCTCCGAAATTTTTTTGCTTTAAAAATTAACAATCTTTCTCAGAAGAAACCACCATCAGTTTGGAATACTTTCGAGAAAGGGAACCTCCCCTAACAGAGGGATAAGTTTGAGAATTTTATATCTCCCGTGTTTACGCGATTCTCCGAAATTTTTTTGTTTTAGAAATTAACAATTTCTCTCAGGAGAAACCTCCATCAGTTTGGAGTACTTCCGAGAGGGGGAACTTCCCTTAAAAGAGGGATGAAGTGTTTAAAAATTTCTATCTCCCGTGTTTACGCGATTCTCCGAAATTTTTTTGTTTTAAAAATTAACAATTCCTCTCAGAAGAAACCTCCATCAGTTTGGAGTACTTCCGAGAGGGGAAACCTTCCCTAACAGAGGGATGAAATGTTTACAAATTTTTATTTCCCGTGTTTACGCGATCCTCCGAAATTTTTTTGTTTTAAAAATTAACAATCACTCTAAAAAAAAACCACCAATTTCGGAGAATCGCGTAAACACGGGAAATAGAAATTTTTAAACATTTCATTCCTCTGTTAGGGGAGGTTTGAACCATTATCGTGTATAAGTAATTAGCTACTGTATTATTTTCAAAATGGTCTTGAATGGCTTTAGCAGAAATCGCTTTGAAAGAAAATGCAGCTGGCATTCCGCGGTCATCGTGCGGTAAAACGAATCCCACCAATTGATTAGTATGTGAATCATATTGAATTTGATCAGTAATGCCGGTTGCATCTTCACTGAGCTAAACTAATGACGTTAAATTTCGAGCGCTCAAAAAATATTGTAATTCTGAAATGCGACAGATACCTTCAATTAACGGAACATAGGATGAATGTATATAGCGACAAACAGTGCTAACAGAAGGCAAAGGTAAATTTGCTGCTAAAGTTTCATAGAGAATGCGACCACACACAATAAAAATATAAGCTGAAAATTGTTTCAAAACATTTTTATACGAAAATCGGCTCTTTTTATAATGTGTCTTTGCTTCTGCACACCGAACTAACATAGATAGAATTGTCGATTTTGCATTTTCATAAATTTTTTTAGACTTAACAAGATATCATCACAGTTGCTTAAAATACTGCTTACATTTTCATTTACTTTTATTCGGACATTATCATCTTTTTTGTTTTCATTGTCGAGGCAAGCAGTCCGCAAGCTGCCCCGACATTTTATTCCCCCATATACTTGTCTAAGCTAGTGAGGACATTGACAGCCTGACCCAAAATCGTGATTGGATCTGTTGCGTTTAAAATTTGCATTGTGCCTTTTGCTTGTGGTGCAGTCGAATTGGCGCTGTTGACATTCTCCATCACACCTCCGTGCTCTGTATTATATTACTATTATATTTCAATATTCTGTAGTCTTCATTTTTTATGGACCTAACTTAAGATTTACAACATACCTGAGTTCATAGTAAAATCCTGCCCACTAACACATGACATGCGGAGGATCAGCCAATGTTTTTGAATTATTTTTATTTTTAAAATGAAGTGTAAGATGTCTCTTGAAATTTGATAATATCCATCTTGATTTAGCGTTGGGATCTTTCGTCGTTGATATAATACTCGAACACACAGGACATTTCATTTTTGCCCCGTATTTTACAGCATTGTTTTTATTTTTAATAATTACGACATCAACTTGTACGTCTTCTTTGATCAATGAAAGAACATTATCAGCAGATCCTTTGTTTTGTTTTTTTTTCGCCATGCAAGCTATTTGTTTTTACAATTTCTTGATCTCAGCTTTTGGATCGAAATGTCTGGAAGAGTCACTTGATGTTGCTGTTTGATTGGTCGACTTACTGATGTTCCTATAGCCCAGAGGTTTACTTTGAACGAATTGTACCAATTGCTTAATTAAAAGTTTGTCGCCAGTTACGAATCGGAAGTCTTCAGGATTACAGTCATATATTCCGAAATAATTTTTTAAGTCTGTTGTGCTTATGTCAAGGAATTTGATCATAGATGTTCTGGCAAATACTTTCAGTTCTGAGATTATGTCGTCAGTGATTTGTCAAAAAGAAAATGGATTGTCCAATTTATTAAATTGCATAATATTCTTAATGTGATTTGGAACACCCAGGCCCAATTCTGTGTGTATTTTATTCTAGAAGTGCGATCGATAATCCACTTCGTCAGTCTTTTCTTTTGCACTGTTATCACCCATAGCTGTGACCTAAATTTCAGAACAATACTGTACGGGGTCTGAAACAAACAAGTTTAAATGTTTCTACTGTTAATACCAAATAATATGTGTTGAACTGTCGATATTCCAAGTACAAGCTTGAGTCTACTTGATTTAATTTTTATTTATTTATTTATCAGCTTCACGATTTATAGTCCCCTTATAGAAGCTTGAGTCTCGTTTGTTTAGTTTTTATTTATTTATTTATCTGCTCCTTTATAGAATTTATTTCATGTTTTGATTCTATTCATTTGCGGTTTTTTTCAGTCGTTTTTTTTATTATTTAGGATTTTTTCTTATTTTCTGCCTTTTTTTCCTATTTTCCATTTATTTAGGGTTTCTTTCCATTCGTTTGAGTTTTTCGTTTTTCATTTAAAGGGCTACATACACCTGCAGGTACCGAAAATAGACCGATATTCAAGACGTTGTTTCTCAAAAAGTATTACGAATATCGCAGCGCGGTTTTTAGCATTATATAATATGTACTTTGAGTAAAAAAAAGTGTTGCAAGCGCATTGAAACATATTAAAAATTGCAGGAGATATTCCCGTTGCTTGGCGTCAGAGGTGTTTTCAAAGTCGGTATCAACGATATGTAACAGTTTCAAACACATGTAACAAAGCACATGTGCTTTGATTGAGCTGACATAGCAACATTGATGTTATGTTACTGATACGTAAATATGATGCTGGTTTGCTGGGGTGGACTCATCTTAAAGTTTAGTTTGTAATAACAACACGCCATAGAATTTTCAATCAAGTGAAATTGACAATCACATGCTTGATCAAATGTCTCATATCTCCTTTATGAAGAGTGCGCGTTATCGTGAATCTGTTTTGTATCGAAGCGTTGAGGCCTCTTTTCCGCTATGCTCATTGGTCATCTCGATTCTCGTGTCGCTTGAACGTCGTCTGTTTCGTGTATGTATGTACATACAGCGTACATGCACGTGTCATTACGCGAGGTTATATGTTTTGTTTATTGACAGCTTGAGATTTTATTTTTATGTCATGTAATGTTTATTTTAAATATAAAAAATGCCAAATGACGCGCGCAAAGCGTGCTATTGTACTAGTACTAGTAACTTATAAGGCTGAGTTTCACTAAACTAAGTATTTAATAAATTAAGCATAGTCTTATTTATGATATATTTTACGTACGTCAATTATGTAAGAAAATTTAACTCACCTTTTCAAAATAATCAACCACATCCGATCACTGAACACATACGTTTTTCGCAACCTCGGAAAACTTTCGAATAACGATATTTTGTGTATTTGCGTTGCTGTTATGAAAACTGTACAGTGGTGCACAATCGTGCCCCGCGTATGCGCGACCATGCGAGGAGAGGTACCTCCTATACGCGGCTTCTCCTAGCGCTGTTGGCCTGTTTAGTGATTCGACTTTACTGCGTTATGATTCACGTTTAGACGCGCTGACTCGCGCCTTGTGCGGCCTTATGCATTTATAGACACGCTGAGACTCGCAAAGATTCGGTCGTGACTGCGTCGTTATGTTACATTATTCTAATTACTTCAACCGATTTTTATCTTATTTGCCTGATTCGTGAAATAGGAATGTTATCTATACAACGTAGTCCTTATTTGACGCGATTCTATATCGACTGCAAACGTTACAGAACGATTAAAAATTTTGACTCGAGAATGAATTGCCCCTCGCGCACAACTACGTCCGATTTGCAGACCCGGGCTCGTCGGGCAAACAAAGTAAATCATTCTCTGGATCCACATAAATGCACACGAGGAGTCTCCCATTCCTCGCCGCGGAGCGTAATTCCTTTTCTCTCTGCAATCTCTGCATTTGAGAGCGCTTATCATATATTTATCAGTGCGCGGCATTGAAGGGGGCGCGGATCACGCGCAGCTCCTCAATGATTTATTCGCTTCTCTTCCACCTCGCTCGCGTTTTCTTTTGCCGCGATCGTACCTTTTTCCGGTCGGATCGGGTTTCGAGGAGTTTAACCGCGCAAATTAACACGCGCTTCCGATCGCGAACTGAAATTGGGATCAGCCACGCGCTCTCTTCTGCAAGAATATTATGCGAATTCCAGCGGCGCGATCGGCGGCTCCTGTTTCGCTCGCATAGCATCGCTTTCGGCCGCGTTTAGCGAAGGGGATGCAGTGCCCCAGATTCGGTCGAGTCTGCTCCAACAGTCGTTCAACCCTCGGCCTAGATTCGCGGCACCCCGCGCTGACGTCATTCACTATTCCACACGCAGGTGCTCGCGTCTCTGTGTGCGCTGGTCGCCGATATTACGTTTACACGTGGCCACGCGAATGCGTATTTACACGAACACACACACACACACACACACACACACACACACACACACACACACACACACACATATATACAATGCATACATGCACAAGGTACTGCGTCATCCCCCGCGCTACAGTCTCAGAACACGAGACACCGCCGAAGTGATGCGCGAACCAGGGCACATTGTCCTCGTCAGGCTGTATTATGCAACTCTCCCTCGATTCATCGTCCTTTTTTCACTCTCCCTCTTTCCCCTCTTCATCTCTCCTTCTCGCGTCTTTGCCAAGTCGGCTTTTTTGTTGCCATGGCCAGAGAGAGAGAGAGAGAGAGAGAGAGGGAGAGAGAGAGAGAGAGAGAGAGATTCGCTGGTATCGCTTTATACATTCATACACCTCGTTATGGCAAGTATGATTGTGTCATTTCTAAAGGCCGATCTGTGTGCGCGTCGAAAGTCTGGAAAATTACCTCAGAGGCTTAATATTAAGCTTGTTGCAAAAAAAAAAGAAAACAGAAATTTGTCGTGTTCGCCGAAGCTGAAAACGAAATCGCGCGGCAATTTTTGTGTAAATTAAAATAGCGATTTTGCTTTAAAGAAATTTGCTTGACATTTTTTCATTTGGTTATCGGTATAATGACTTTTTGCGGAATAAATGCAGATATTACATATGAGAGATTCTTATTATCTGCCTCACGTGAACGAACTTATGTAATCGATAGATGACGTTCATTTGTCGAGTTCATACGTCAAACGACAATAATAATCCGCAATTATGTCCGACATAAATCGAGAAAATGATTGATGATCGATGTGCATATAATAGATTCTATTTGATTGTGTTTTTTCACAATGAAACGCGAAAAGCGTATTTCGATTTATGACAAGTCACTGGATTATAATCTTATTACAATTTCTCTCTTTGTCTCTTTTTTTCGTAGAATGTAATTACCACGGGTTTTTTTGCCAATTGTAAAATAATTCTCGATAATGAGTACGAAATAATTTTGACGCAGATAAATTAATGACAGATTAATAAAATTATAATGACAAATTATTTTTATCTCAGCTTGAGCATAAAAATAATCTCTTGATTATATAAGCGAAACCGCTAACTGGACCGATTATTATACGTAATTAATTTTACTGTTTTTGTTATGCTTAGTAATAATATATTGACGTTATATTAACTATTTATATATTATAAATATATCAGGATACATTATATATCCTGATGTATGGAAATCGAGTTATTTCTACATGTTGTGGAGATTTTACGTGCGTATTAGCACTTTGCATAATAACGTCTTTTTTTTTAATGGTAACGAGCTCAAAATAGCTTATAACACTTTTAATCCGATTATACTCGTTAGTGATAACATTATTTGATTACGTTTTTTAAAAAAAATCATCAAATTTTTTTCAACTTTCTTCATGATCTCTGAATTTCCTTTATTCGTCTCTTTTAGCTGACGGGTTTTCTTCAGCAACCTGTTCCTTACAGCAGCATGTCGGAGGTCCGGAAGTATGTTGTCGCTAGGTGGGACCCCGCGTATAAGAACTGTCTCAGCATCGTCCTACCAGACGGTTCGCTTCTTCTGCAAGCCAATAACGCTTACACGAGGGACCAGTGGTACCACTCGATATTATGGAAGGTAAATTATCATTTATTATTTAAGAAAAATTATTATCGTTTAATATTATCCATTTTAATTAATTATTTTTATTGACGCAGTAGTTTTAAACGCAAAATATTTCGAAGAATAAGAATCAGATATAAAATGCGAATATCGTCGGAACTGACTGGATTTAACGTTCATATTTTATTGCTTGGCCACGTTGTGAGATTCATCACTACTTGTTTATTGTGTTAATAGCGATAAAAAAGTGATGGACTTTTGAACAATTTTTAAGTTTTTAATCTAACAATAGAGCATTGTGTTTGCCCATCTTTCGAAAGGCGTTTTTCGAGCGGAGAACGATCGATGCCGTTCATGCCGCGAATGCGAACGCTGATACCAAATATTTTTTAAAATATCGGCCTTCTACAATGCCTGACGTGGCATCGGCAGAGAACGGCAGAGCAAACATAGACGTTATTAACGCCCAACAATGTGAGGTCGGAGCAGAAGGAAGTGATAACGGCGCGAGAGAGGCGAACGTTCCCGATCGTCCTCGACCGGATCAAATCTCCCGGATACGTCAGTGTTTTATGGAGGTTGCTGTGAGCGGTTTAATATCCGGCCGGGAAATTAATCAGCCTCTCGTCGTGGCCGCGCGACGAGTAAATCGCAGCGATCGGTCCGACCATAAAAATTGATCGAATTTTATTGTTTACGACGTTATATGTTCCCAATGAAAACATCGTCCGTACGGTCTGGATGTCGATGACTTTTACCGAGATTGACCATGTTCGCCAGTTGTTTTAATTTAATTTTGCCATGCAGTTCTATAGACACGGGTAATGCGTCGTCCTAATGACATTTTGGCATTTAATTTCAATTAATCTAATTTTTATATTTAATTAGCAGCAAACAAAGTAAAACTTTGCCTCTTGTTAGGGAAGGCACCTCCAATGACCTTGTCCTTCACACACACATTTATTATATAGATCAACCTTCTGGGTAATTCTTAAAAGGTTTTAGCAAGTCGCTCGTTATTAAAAAGTATACTTATTTATTAAAAAGTTATTCACGAAAGAAGTTTGAAAAATATTCTCAGTACTGAAAGACATAAATAACTAATATGTAGGTATGTGAAAATAGTACAAGTACAAGCGCGGGAGGGAATCCGACCCTTTTCTGCACCTTCATCTTTAAAAAACCTAAACTCAACCTTTATTATTGTAACCTTCTCAGCGACTCTTATAAGAAAGTTGTTTCTTAACATAAAATGATTCTACATGAGATTCCAACTTTCCACGCAAACCGTATAATAATAAATTTTGTTATAAAAATTTTTTCTTTAATTTATAAGCACACTTTTGCGGATCATTTCTTTATATTGCATCTCTTTCCATATTATATTTACTATCTTGGGACTTTTTTATTTCCGAATTGTTAACGATAGAACATGCTGATTAAATAGCTCGAATTCGAATACCACGAATCATCCGGAACCGTTCCGTCTCTGCCCGTAGAAAAATATCTTCAAATACCAACACCTCGTGTCGATGAGCACTCGGGAAGAGGTGATACTGCGCGAATTGCGCACCATGGTGGACTTCGCCCTGTGGACGCCGCTCGAAGACGAGAGGGTGGCGGGCACGCCGCTCGAGGCGGTCATTAAACTGCTGGACGAGCCCAGCGCGGAGGTCGACTCGGACGGGAAAACCGAGGTGGTGCGCGATTGCAGAAGCTGGGCGGAGGCCGTGTTCGCCGTGGCGGCCCCTCTTCTGGAAAAAGCGGCGCCGCCGGCGGCGCTCGCGAAGGTACTCGCCAGACTGGCGCAACAGCATCCGCGATCGCAGCTGGTCCCGATGCTCAGCCCGGCGATCACGAGATGCCTCAAGCACACCGTTGACTTTGGCAAGTCGCCGGACATGAGAAAGCTGCTGCAGGTGAGGCGTCTGATAAGTCTTACGCTACTTTGTTTGATTACACAGCGAGATCAAGGGAGATCGTTCATTCCTTTTCGTTTTAACGGTATAAAAATTATGCGTAAAAAAATAAGCCTTTGCTATCCTGACGATTCTAGTTAAGTTGGGCGAATTAATTGTGACTTAAATAATAAGCGATAGGGAAGCGCGAATGTGCAGTTATAACGTTGCGTTCCGTATGTTGTAGGTGTTCATCGCCGCTTTGTACGAGAACAACGACGGCGAACAGGCGATCAAGGACTACATCTCGTCGGTTCACGGGCCGGGTAGCGATTGTCCGCACCCGCGGGTACTCCCCAATCTCGTGTCCATCTGCGTCGCGGCCATATTCCACAGGCAAGTCTCGCCCAAGTTATTAATGGAACTGGATTCCCGTATCGCGAATCAGACGACACTCTCAACGATGTTTGATTCCGTATTTGCAGGTTCGAAGTGTCGAGTCGTGCGTCGTTGGAAAAGGACGAGTCGCCGTCGTTGCCGCCGTTGCATTGCTACCTGCTTGTCTTGAACATCGCGTAAGTGTTGCACTCACTGACAAACGAGCCTCTCGCATCTTTCCTGCTTCACGCTTGAAATTCTTTGTTTCTAAACAATCTAAACGCGTCTCACATATCGGGGGAAACGACATTGCAGATCGGAGTACACCGACTGGCGTCCGGGTCTCGGGGCACTACTGCAGCCCGTCCCGTTCCCGGAGGAGGCTTTGGCTGTGAAAGAGGTGCAGGAGTCCGTGTTGTTGTGCGTGATGAAACGACTGGCGAAGGACCCGAGGTGCACGGTGCATCGCGTCTTGCTGCCTGTCAGAGAACCGCGTCCAGGCTGGATGCACATCGTCGCGCCGTCCAACCCGGTTTGTCCAGATCGCGGAGAATTGTTCGGCGAGATGGTGAGATTTTTTTATCAAATTTAGTTTTTATTTTTTTACGAAGACTGTTATATTTTTTTCGCGTACCATTAATTACAATTTTGATAGAATTTATAATGAATTTTGGTTAGAGCTTTAAAACGTAGCTTTCTCTGCGGCTAAAAATTTTCATTAATTATAAAAGATGATGATATTTATGACAAGCATTTCTCACGCGTGCGGAAAATTTCATTAATGTTAAATCATCAGTAAGACCTCCCGCGAAGACTAAGATATTCGAGGCAAAGTTACAATGCTTATCTAACTTCTTTAATCTCGTGTAAATCGTTCCTACACCGCGTTTTATATATTTGGATATTTATATATTTGGATTGCACCAAAGGTATAAACATCTAACGGCAAAATAAACAGAATACATGTGGATGGATACGCATTTATCGCGCTTATCGGCGCAACGGCATCGAATTTATCCGCACGTGAAACGATTGTGTGGTGTATTCGGTAACGTAATCTCGCGAGCCAAGCGTTTCGAATTGCGCCTCTCCGACCCGCGCGCGATAACACACACTGGAGTAAGATCTGTTTTGTTCAGAAACAATTTGCTCCCTTTCCCCTCCTCTCCGCCTCCACGGGGGAGGGAGGTCGAGGCGGCAGCGTCGATTATTCGACGCGCGATTCGATCGGAGGTCCAACTGAATATTCATGAATCGCTCTTTTGAGATGCGCGGGCGCGTGCGTCGTCTTCAATGGACCCGTATTGACAGCATCAATTCTCCAATCCTCTCGGAAATAACAGCGAAATCGAATCGCCACAATCGCGCGGAATTAATGAAGTCTGTCGGGTTGATTGCGGGCTGGCGGAACGGAACAGGAGGACGTCCAATGATCCTTCTAGCGAGTAAATTCCAATTCTTGATTGCAATCAAGATCATAATTCCATCTTCGATCCCGTCATCGAGGAATTTTAACGAGCGGGCCGAGAATCCGCTATACATTGGCCTGTTTTAAGTTAAATTAACGAGCGTGGGAATTTTTCTCTGTCATTTTGAATGCACGGAAGATTTGGACAGATGTTGTAACAGCACGCGTTCTCGACAGCTCACGACTCTGCTGGCGTGCTGCTGTCGGCGAAAGAGGTTCATCGCGTCTCTGCTAAAGCAGGCGGGCGACGATTGTATTTTGCTGGCGGTGCGGGGCTGTGACGCCGCGCAGGAGGCGCTCTGCTTGATGCTCGAGTGGCGATTGCTGCCGAACGAGGAGGCGAGGCTTCAGATAGTCAACGCGCTCGAGTCCACGAAATCCGGGAAGGAGCGTTACGCCGCTCTTTGCCAGAGGCAGAAGAATCTTCAGGAGTTGGTAAATGAATTCGCCAGTCGCGCGCGTCCTGATCGCCTCTTCGCGTTTAGTGCTTTTGCTTTCCCCTTTTTTTTTCTTTTGAACTAACGTTGACGATAATTCGACGATAAATTATGTCAGATTCTAATGCCATTTTATGCACGTACGTATGTATAATGTATATATTCGATTTTGCCAGCAACAAAAAGGTGGACCTCGAAAACTGACACTACCCGTACGAGCGACCGACGCCGACGTCGCTCTTCTGCTGGGCGGTCGTGCCCTCGGTAATCTCGAATGCCTCAGCCTGGCCTTCACTTCCGTGACGTCCGCTTGCGCGGAACAACTGATAAAGTTACCGGCGCTGAGATACCTGAATCTGTGGGCCACGCAATTCGGCGACGCCGGCCTACAGATGATCAGCGAGCACCTGCAGAAGCTGCAGGTGCTGAACCTCTGCGAGACGCCCGTGTCTGACAAAGGCATCTCCACGTTGGCCTGTGAGTATCCTGATACCAGAACATCAGTGTAATAATGATTTAATTTCTTTGCTAGACTTTGGTAAAATTAATCTTAAAGTATGAAGCAGATAAAAAAGCTAGATTTAAAAGATATAAATCCGCTACATTATATGAGATTTTATTGTTCAATATACAACAAGAGAAGTGTAAAAAGCATTTCAACATATTTAATTTTTATTTTCAAGTTTTTTTGTGAATCTATATTTCGATCTGTCGCTCGAAGAAAGTGCTATTGCTTTGTTACAGCATTAACCAGCCTAAGGAAATTGAACCTGAATAGCACGAAGCTGTCGGCTCAGACATTCGAGTCACTGAAGAAGCGACTGCCGGCCCTGCAGGAATTCGACGTTCGATACACGGAGGCCTGGTGACCCGAGGTCACGTCCAGCACCTCGACCATCTGCGCTCTTCGTGACGCAGAACTCTTTGTAACGAAGAAGCAACGCTGAGGTGCTTGGTCGTTCGGAACAAAAGATTCAAGAGACTTCACAAACGTGACGTTCGTATTCTTGATGTAATCAATCCGATCGAATATCGAGCATTGTGCGCGATAAATTCGTTCGTTTTGCTTCGATTTAGGCTAATATACAATGTTCGCGGTCAGCATAACGATCGCTGAAAGTTATGGACCTTCGTCAGTGAAACTTTCCGAGAGGGAACAAAATCTTCTGCTGACCACTGTGCGGAATGAGTGAAGAGCCTTTTACCGTGTTTTTACGTATCTTCTACGTATCTCGCTTCTTCCGGTTTAATCGATCGACAGTTTGTTCTTTCCAAAGGGCGATAAAGATGTGCGATAGATTGACGCGGTATCAATATATCCGTGTGTCCGTTAAATGTATCTTCCATTTTCAACTGATATTGTTTACACGAGACGTTATAGATGGAGATTCTCTTCCGAAAAATTCGCCTGCCAGCTAGGCGGCTCGATCGCGCTCCTACGACGTACGTTAATTTAAAAGCGCATCCCTTCCGCATTGTCGTCGAGTGAAGACCGCACTTTTCAGGAAACATTCCAGCATCGTGAGTTCAGACGTTTCCCGGGAAGACGCACATTCGTTCGAATAAATAAATATCGGGCGAACGACGAGCCGTCTCTCTCTCTCTCTCTCTCTCTCTCTCTCTCTCTCTCTCTCTCTCTCTCTCTCTCTCTCTCTCTCTCTCTCTCTCTCTCTCTCTCTCTCTCTCTCTCTCTCTCTCTCTCTCTCTCTCTCTCTCTCTCTCTCTCTCGGGCATTTGCATAGAATCTGTTCCAGAAATATGCGAGGTGGCACGTGTAACGATCGCGTCGAAGAGTCGCGATTATTAGAGCCAGAAAAACGCGAAACGTTTGCGCGGTAAGTTGTCCACCTGGGGATAGCGAAGGGAACAAATGCATAGACGCGTGGCAATAACGCGCTTGCTTCGACGATTCTGATCGAAAACGAACTAACAATCGCGTTTAACGACCGTTCACATTTTTACGCAACTCCGAAGGCCAGTTTCGTCGAGCGTCAACTTTAACAATAGCTTCAGCAAGTCCTTCCTCCATTCTAATTCCGAGAAAAGGCGAGTTGTTTTCGTTCGTTTCTACGCTGTTAAAGCGTTAGAAACGCAAACACATCTTCCTCCTCTCATCCAATCCATTGAGTCTTTTATATATTCGTGCGCATTATATCTTAACGATATTACTTTTTTGACGGAGATTACAGATATTCGCCAGTCGCTTTTCATTTATTAAGCACGCGAGCGTCGAGTTCATCATTCGCGCCGATGAGTAGTTGATAGTCATTTCGATCCGCCACGTCACGAGAAACTCTCTGCTAACAAGAGTAAGTACGCCAATAAAAAGGAATCAAATAGTCCATTTCTGGCGAATAGTTTCGCACAATGAGAGGTTTTTTTTTCTATCTGCAAACCTTTGCAGACAAGAAAAATTATCGAACGCTTTACTAACGTCATCCAATAAAGTCAGCGTTAATTATAAGAGTCCCGGCTAACGGATAATCGGCGAAGAACCAGCATGATGACGACAATGATCGCGACGATTCTCCGCGATCTCCGAAACAAAGACTGTTCCCAATCGTGTGTCAGCGGGTTGCTGGACCGCAACCGCCAATCGATCCCACTGCGTGAAGTGTCCTTTTCGTCGGGGGGACACTACCGACTTAACTCCTTTCCGTTCGAGGCGTGCTAACTGCCTTAATCAGCGAGTTCTGAGCGACCACTGCCACAACGCGTCGCGTCACAGCGAGCGCGACTCTACTCTAGCAAAAAAAAATAAATGAAGAAGCGAAGCTTCGAAGCGTTCCACGTTCTGTCGCGATGTCGGGAAGCTGCGCGCGGTTTCGCGCTATAGACGAAACTTCGAGAGTCGCGGACGACGCGGACTCGCACACGTGCATTTCGTTCCCTAGTGTAAATAGATAGGTAGACTATTAAGAATCATCTCCCTCTCTCCCGTTTCTCCTTCGATTTAAGGCTCCTGGATGGTCAGCCGAGAACTCTGCGTTGACGGTGGCGACGTACCGTCGCGGCAGAAATCAGAACTCTTTTCTCTCACTCTCTCCAATGGAGAATTCTGTCTTGTGACATGTTGACAACCTATTTTGTTGTGCGTGCTATTTCTTTATTATTTGCTCTGTGCTTGTGCTCTAACGTTTAACGTATTCGTGAAAGTCGTAAAATTGGCCGAAAAGTACGATTTGCATGCGGAAGGAACGTTTTCACCTCCTTTCGATAGTCGTTAAACGGCTGTTTTTCCCATATGTTTAGGCTTCGTTTTATGGCTGTTTGTTTAGTGTCGAGGGAAAAAGGTAGTTTTCGGCCAATTTCGGAAGTGTTCTGAAACGATCTATAGTGATGTTTTATTGAAATGTCTTTTTATTTGAAAATGGCATGCACAACAAAATTGGGTGTTTTCCTCGCCTGGATAGTAAGAATCCAATATGGCCGCGGTGACCATCCAGGAGCCTTAATTAGATAGATTTTAATAATTTATTCTCTAGCTAGAATCTCCTCGTATTTATATATTACGATAATATTACATATATGTCGCACGATCCAACTCGTACTAGCGTGAACACGCGTTTAGGAGGGATAAGTCGATATCTCGAGTTTAGAGCGCCGGCAAAGAGGAGAAAGAAGAAGAGAGAGCGAGAGAGGGTGCCTCTCGAAGAGGTAGCAGGATTCGACCGTCACGAGAATCGTGGCGACGGCGATCGACGGTTTCGCAACAAAAAAAGAAAAAAAAGAAGAAAATCTGGTCTCGATTATTGTAAATGCCGCAAGGGAACAAGCATTGTAAGAAGACTGTTTACGTCAATTTCAATAAGGATCATTAACTTAGGGAGCCACGAATTAATTACTCAAGTTAATTCCTCAAAGCGTCACACACGTCCTGTGAGCGAAGCAAATAAAATTCGAATTTAATACCTCACAGCATTTCCGTTCCGTCACGCCTTCCGTTGTCTCTCACGTCTTGTCAGCGAGATTCGCGATCTTGCGCTGGCTTTTTGGCGACTCGCCAAAAAGCTAAAAGTTTCTTTTTAAGTTTTATCCTTAAATCGTTTCCTTGCATGTAATTCTAGCCGTTGCCGTTTCGTCGGTGAAAATTTGTAAAACATACTCGTTAGACGTGTTACGAGAATGATCGGATGATTCAGCGTTAAATTATTAATAGTCGTATCTTTCTTTGACATTTTCGTACGAATAAATTGTTTAATCGAAGAATAACGTCGTCGTTTTCTGCATCGTTTGCCGACTGCTCCCTAATAGTCACCCCGCACTAACATTTATCAATTATCTTTTCAGGGATGAAATATGAAGAATATTAATGTTGAACTTGTTATTTGTTATATTGCGATGCTACACACGTTGGATAAGTGAAGCGATTAAAATGAATAACGGTGCAATTCAAGTATTGACGATTATTATTTTATTTTGCTCTATTAAATATGAAAATTATTTTTATGCAAGTTGCACCTTAGAGAGATACAAATAAATGCAAAATCATTAAAATCATTACGATTCCATACATCTCAGACTACAGTTAACGTACATATTAATCGATATATCGTGATTCCGTATTATTCTCTACATTTGCACAAGGTAAGTACGTTTGATTTTTAGTGAAACTGAGATAATACAACTTTTCTAAATACAATAAAAATTGATTAATGGGTTAAATAGGAGAAATATATTCGTCATTTTGTGAAATATTAAACATCTTTTTGTTACAAGACATCTATATATATATATAAAATATACAAAATTTAGCATAAAATTTCAAATTTATGTAAATTAAGTTTATTTAAATGCGTCAGAAATACGCATATTTTGACGTTTTATTATAGTAGATTATAATTCGCTCGTGGCTCCTCGATTATTTTAAAATTAAAATTATGAGGATTTAGATCTGATCCTCGCGTTCTTCATTTACTCGTTGTTATAGTAAATCATCGAGAGCCTGTTTTAGAAGTCGTAATTCATTCTGCGTTGTATTATTTGCTGTTGGTAGTTGGAAGCAATCTCCGCCTGAACCTCCCTCTTTAAATTATCAGGTAACTGATCCCACACAGGTTGAGGCACAGTATCTGAAAAATAACGTTGAACCTTCGTCTGTAAATGTCACAATTGTAATTATTTTGAGCTTAAAATATCTTGGAAATTTCCAAGTAAATTATTTCTCCGTTTCAATTATTCTGTTAAATTCACATCACATTTTAGTTTAACTTGTTTGAATAAAATTACATCAATGTCTTTTAATTAAATTTTAATTGAATTGTGATATGAGTAATTTAAGTCTCTGATGATGAGACGCGTTAGGTTTGCGCTGCATAAAAATTGCTATCAAGATTGCTCGTTTCACCTGTGCACCTATACATCAAATCCGACCAGGTGATCATCTCCTGCGAGAAGCAATAGACACCTAGTTTACCGCCCTGCAGGGTCGAGTCGAACACGTTCCCGGAGTCGGTTACCAGCTGCGTGCCTTGATACAACCAGAATCTGATCAGGCCGATCTTAGGCCTGTGCAACAGATGCCACCTGTATGACACCCTTGGCTGCCAGCCGAACTTTCTCGGGTCCTTCCACAGGACCCTCACCTGATTCGGTGTGTCCTCCTTATGCCAGAGGCTGTTTCGGAGCATCTCGCCCGGCCCGGTCTCGGACTGGACGAGCTTCAATACAATCCCGGGATCTGCTTCGGCACGGAATGGAGCCGGTTCCCAATAGACCTGCTCTCCCTTCTTCCAATAAACAACGTAAAAATGTCGATTATCCTGGTAGGAAAAGACGAAGCCCGCAAAATCATCGTCGTCGTCGTGATTATCAATGTAGAAGGTTCCTTCGAAGTCGACGTTACTCAGCTCGTCCGCTCCTTTGTAGACAAAGAAGACGGATATAAAAAGGATATACGAAAATATGATATTTCTTTATAGAACTAGTTAATAATTAATTAAGGTCTCATCTCTTACATCCGTTGAATTTAATTTATATGATAGTAGGTATATATATCTTTATGATAGAGATATATGGACTTACCTATCGCGATTCCGGGATCGCTGTTAAGAGTCTGTTGGATCTCAGCACCTTGATTATGAATTTTCCACAAGGGATCTTGCTGCGAGGTACCGTGTGGATCGAGAGCGACCGTGGTGTATTTACGGAAATCTGTCGCCCATATCATACTGTTATTGGGACAATTATCCTCGATGTTGATAACCGTGTCATTGTCGTTGTCGTTCCAGCATGCATCACCAATGCCTCTGCCGTCTACGTACAAAATATGGAAGTTACTCTCCACGTCCTTTTCCTCAACTAACAATTAATAATAATTTTTTTACAGACGACATTATTGTCCTGTGATCTTACAATCTAAACGCTCTTAGAAAAGAATCCGTTAAAAACTTACGAGTGCTACGTTGATCCGGATTGTAGACGTAAGGACAGTTATCGCTCCTGTTGGGTATACCATCCCCGTCGATGTCGTCGTCGCACTCGTCGCCGAAGCCATCGTGGTCGCCGTCGTTCTGTCCGGGATTCGGCACGTCCGGGCAATTATCCTTGTCGTCTTGGACGCCGTCCCTGTCGCGATCCGCGTTGGTGTCGCAAACATCCCCGACACCGTCGGCATCAATATCTGCTTGGTCGGGATTGCTAATGGAAGGACAATTGTCGCAGACGTCGCCGATGCCGTCCGCATCACTGTCGCGCTGATCCGTATTCTTTATCTTGAGACAGTTGTCCTGAGTGTTGTATATACCTGGACGATATCTCTTTATGAGCGACATTATTCGCGCGTTGAGAGAGATAGAGAGAGAGAAGGATTGTCGCGATAGCTTCAATTAATAATCATTCTCTAACGTGAAATAGCGATATGTGGAACGTGACTTTTTAATCGGCATTTCTCCTTATTTTTCGTTATGTCTTTTTACTCGGCATTTAATCCGGACTTCCTTTTCAACGTTTAAATATTTATACCGTCATTATCCAGATCGTGATCGCACGCGTCGCCCGAGCCGTCATCGTCGTAGTCTTCCTGATGCGGATTCCAATTCAACGGGCAATTGTCGCAGGCGTCGCCGATCTTGTCGCTGTCGCTGTCCAACTGGTTCGGATTATAAATGTGCAGACAGTTGTCGGACAGATTCAATACGCCGTCGTTGTCCGCGTCGTCGTCGCAAGCGTCGCCGGTTCCATCCTCGTCGGCGTCTTCCTGGCCGCTGTTCGGCACCGTCGGACAATTATCGGCGTGACAGCGACGGTCGTGGCAGCGAAGACTCCTGTCGGGGATGCCGTCGCTGTCGCTGTCGGGACCGCAACTATATCCGTTTCCGGCCCAGCCGACGCGACACTGCAAAAGATACGATTTTTAATCAGTAAAATTAGACGACTCGATAATTAAATTAGCAATTAATTACAAATTATTATAATTATGAAAGTCTAGAGAGAATTACAAAGATGAGACAATCATTTTTCGCAAATGCTTCTAAATAACGTCTTTTCTGAATTTATTCCACTAAGCTTATATTTAATATTTCTCAATTCTCATTGTGATATTTTGCTTTTTATTTAAATAAAACATTATTTCTGGATAATAGAGCCAGGAATTCTATATAAATCTCGAGCTTTCGGCACAATTTTCGTTGGATGATTCATGATACACGATGGAAACGCTTACCTTGCATATATATTCGTTGGTGTACCTGGCGATGCAATTAGCATTAACATCACAAACCGTTACCATGTCCGGACAGACGTCATGCTGAAGATGACATCCTGACGTTTGATTGCCGATATAACCGCTTCTGCACGGGCCGCATCTGTAGGATCCCTTTAAGAACGAAGAGTAACATCGTTGAAACACACAAAACAAGATAAAAGCCTAGCGTTTCTTTTTAAAATGCACGAGTGGAAAAATCTTCGTAAATTTCTCACCTCCGTGTTAATACATTCGGAATGGGGATCGCATCCGCCGTTGTCGGTGTCGCACTCGTTTATGTCCTGGCAGATCTGTTTCCGCGTCCTGGCCATCTCGACACCGACGCCTTCCGTCATGGGTCCCGTGTAACCCGTCGGACAGCGGTCGCATCTGTATCCGGGATGGAGATTAATGCACCGCACTCCAGGGTGACAGGGTCGCGCCAGCTCGCATTCGTTTGCGTCGTGGCAAGACGTGCCGTTACCCACGTATCCCAATGGACATGAGCCGCATCTGTATCACATTTGAGATTAACCAGAACCATACGATGACACCCGATATACGTGACACACGATGAAAGATACACGAAACTCGAAAATGATATTCTATGTCATATGAAAAAAAAAATATAGAAAACTCGATGAAGCATTGCGAAGCTAAGCAGACACGAACATTTTTATATCGTTTCTTATGCTAAATCTTACGTCAAAAGTTTTTTAATTACATAATTTTGAGAAACGAGTTATTTCTCTCTTAAAATAAAATTCTGTGCTTTCATAGAGAGAATTTATCTCAAAAATTAATAATATTCCCGTTAGACATTCACTTGAAATATGGTGGGCTGTGAGCGGGGTAGCATTTAACTTCCGGATGACAGGGGTGATGGTCGCAGGGATTTCTCATCCTCTCGCATCTTTCACCGTCGCCGACGTATCCGCTTGGACATCTGCCGCATCTGAAAACAGAATTATAAATCAAATTGTGACAGATGACCCCGCGAAATTTACATTACATGTTTGTCATCGTCATCAAAGTATCATCTTCAATTTATCAGTCTTATATACCTTTCATCTTATTCTATGGCCTTGAGAGTGCGCGATCATTATATATTTAGTGATAATCTTTCACCTGTAACCATTGTCATCGTCGTCGTAACACCGCACCCCCTGGTAGCACGGCCGTTGAATGCAGGTGATGACATTGATTTTGGAGCAGACCCGCCCGTTTCCGGTGTAACCGCGAAGACAGGGTCCGCACTGGGGTCCGCTCGGTGTGTTACGGCAATCGACGCCGGGGTAGCACGGGGAGTTATGGTCGCACGTGGACGGCGGCGGTGTCACTACGGAATTACCGGGATCACGGCTCGATTGACGAGTGAATTGCCAATTTTTCGGGGGATTTTCGACAGCCGGTCTCCCTTAAGGCGCCGTGCGCGTCGTCGAGCGGGCCCGGCGCGGGCCCAGAAATATATGCGACGGCCCAGCGTGTCGTACATACGTGCACGTGCAAGTGATATACGTTAAGTGCTTAAAGAGATCGACTTAAGATCGACGTCGCGGATCCTGCGCGCATTCTTTATCTCTTTAGATTTTAGAATAAGAACAATGTAATGAGGGATAACAATAACGCAGTTGCAAAGCTGTTTTATATTAATTTTAGTTCAATTTCTGATGATAAAACATCGAAACATTTATTTAAAGAAATAAAGAAGAGAAGAGAGCGAGAGAGAGACAGAGCAAGTAAAATTTAAAATTTTTCCTCAATTATACTGCAACAGGATCTTTGTATAAATTGTAAACTTGTCATCGAAGAACTATTAGCTCGGAGAAATTAGCGACGTTTGATCTTTATGATGTTTACAAAAATATCGCGTTTTAAATGCAAGCTCCCGCTAACTGGGACATATATCGAAAGAAACATGTAAATGTGAATACGTGCTAGATTGCGCAAGAATACAAGAGTCACAACAAAGTTGAATTTTTTCTAACAACAGGCATTTATTGCGTTGTAAGATTGCTTAATACAACTATTGCATATAAATAGATAGTTTCCGCTGACAATTGCCACGTACACAGATTAAAGTTTCGAGGGCGTGAAGGACGACGCGCGTGAGATAGATTAATAAGATTCATTCAAACTGGCATTACGATGCGGTTTTGGCTAGCTTCTAAGTTAAAAGAACTGTTATTTTCGAGCACGTGTCCTTTCAATACGACGGAACGTCACTCACCGATGGGTGTACGACACGCCGAGCAGTTTTCGATCAAGTGACGAAGATGCTGGGTTTCCATCCTCTGCAAAAACGAAAGAGTCGTAAATCTTTCAAGTTGCACGCATTTTTTTCTTATAATCGAATAACGTTGCACTTTCTTCTGCCAAAATAATTCAATAATAAAACATACCCTTTATGTAATCTTATATTAAAAAAACATTTTTATTTTATATATAATCGGAAGAAATATAACGCTTTAAGATTTTTCGTATTTATATATATTATTCTAATATTATCAAAGTATTAATTTCACATTCAATGAAGAAATTGGCTTTATTGCTTTAACTCACATTTAGTTCCAGTTCCCTCCAAAGTTGCTTGGTAGCGTTGATTAATTCGTTCAAGGTTTTCACGAGTTGATCGTCGGTCTGGCAGACTGGAAAACACTTGCCGTGAGAACACGTTAAACCACTTAACTTAACGTCCGTTTATCTCACCCACCTCTCTCGTCCAGACTCTGGATCCCGATGTCGCCTCTCCTGGGCACTCTTTTGCCGGATGATTCGTCTGATGAGTCCGGCATGTCCGTCTGATTCGAATCGTATCCGTCCTGACCTGGACCAGCGGAGTACGGACTACGACCAGGTCGCTTGGAACTGTTGGGAGATCCAGTCTCGTCTGATCCATCTGGCGTTAGGGAAGGATTCTTATTAGAATCGTATGGACTCGATCCGTCAGGTCGTTTGTCAGAGCCAAACAAATTCGGTTTGTCGGGCTTCGAACCTGAGTGATCGGGTTTAGCAAGCCCAGATATCTTAGGACGTTTAGTAGGACGATGTCCCGCGGTGAAATGCAGAGGCTGCGACGTGAACGGTGGAGGACGAGATCCGTTTGGATCAAGACCGTCCGACTCATCTGATCCAGCTCCAGATTTATCGGAGTCGTATGGATTCAATTTATTGGGTTTCGAATTTGAGTGACTATCGGGTCGTTTAGTGGGTGGCCCAAATTGATGTGGTCTCTTAGGTCGATGTCCCTTAGGAGTGAATGACGATGGTTGAGATCCATCTGGGTAGTCAAGATCGTCCGTTTCGCCCGATTTTCCAGGTTGAGAAAACGGATTGGCAGAGTCGTACGGATCGTGTTTGTTGGGTTTGCTTTTGCTATCTGGACGACCCGAATGATCTTTCTTCTTGGGTCGATCGCTCGGACGACCATGATGATCCTTCTTGTCGGAAGGTTTCTTATGATCCCAGGGATGTTTCGGACTACTGGAAGATGGCAAACCGTTATGATCTGATGTGATCGATCCCTCTTCGTCGATTCCGTCACTTGATTCGTTCCCGTCAGGTCGATCGGGAAATTTCTTTTGATCGTCTTCCTCGGAATCGATAGGTTGTGCTTTCGGTTGGTTATCAAATACTGAAGGCTGCTTCATTTCGGCTAGATTATCGGGACATTGCTCTTTCTTCAGCACCTCAGTGATGGTGGCAGACTGATACACTTTTATTCGGCATTTTCGTTCTTTAAACTAAAAGAAAAATTGAAATTTTGATTTTATTATAATGAATTAATATTATTGTTAATCGAATAAATTACAATTAAAAACTAGATATATATAACGTATATAGCCGAAGTAATTGTCAATACTTTTAATATTGTTAAATTGCTGTCGAAATCAAGATGGCAATTCGGAGAATAATTTTTATTTTTGTAATAAAAAGAAATATAAAAGTCCACAAGAATTGTCGAGAATAGAAAGTTAAGTCGTAGAATTATGACATTGCATAAAGTCGGAATGTAATAATGCCAGTGACAGAAATAGGGCGCGATCAATTCATTGAAACGAATTCAATTCATCCGAGTAGTCAGGGATCGTTGTGTCTGGGTTGGGTAAGCCGACCAGGTGCACGTAACAGAAGCAACTAGCTTAGGTCTTGTCAACCATATTTGGAAAGACGTCTTCCCACGTTTGTGGACGTCACGGACAACACGTAAATAAGAAAATACTGTACGATCGTGAGCGAAGAAAGTAGCAGCCGAGAAAAAATAATATCGGGCAAAATTAAAGTTGCGGGGACAAGTAGAAATTTATTTTTAGATTTAGCGTTAAAAAAGCAATTTCGGATGACGTGTTTGCGTTTACGCGTTCTTAATAGTTTCTCGGCAAAGTGCGCGAATTGACACTACTAAAACACGAAGGATAATATGTCTAATAATAAGAATTTACTTAAGCTTGTAAGACTGTTGTGAAAAATATTCTGTGAAAAGTAAGAAAACTTACTACTTCCACGAACGGATGGTCCCCGATCTCGGCTATGTCGCGGAAGGTCGGCTTGAGCGGTATAGAACCTTCGTAAACGCAGTCGACGTACACATCCATGCGAGAATTAGGCTGCGTCTGATGCACCAGGATAATCAGACTCTTCAGAGGGGTGTTCACCGCGAGGCTGTCCACGTTGACGTGCGAGGCACTGCGTCGACCGGTATCATCCATGCTCTCGAGTATAACTGGAACATTGAAGTTGTAAGTAATTGTAAATGCGCGGAGGCTCGAGGGTTCGCGATCCGGGAAGATCTCTGGACTCACCGCGCTTCGCCCGTCGATCGAGTAGGAGCACCATTTTCGGTTCTCGATATTTCACAGCCAGCAGGGTCTCGAGCGAGCCGCCGGAGTGTTTCCTCTTGTCTCTGATGTTGGATAACGCGATAATGAATTCATCTTCGTACCACGCGTCCTGTAGGCTCGCAGTTAGAGCTGTCGAACGACGGAAGGGTAAAAAAAGGAGAAGATAATTCGCTCAATTGTTAATAATCAATAGAAAATTGTAGTTTATTTACGTTGTTTAATATACATAAAAAAAATAATATAAAGAATTCTGCGATAGAATACAATAGTTGAGTGACCTGAGAGAAGTCTCATGTATTGGTCACCGATCCCACGTTACTACCGGGTTTCTTGTCGCGCCGCGCCGAGAATGGTCTTCAGTGCAGGAACGCGGAGAGAATAGCGGGAGAAACATTTTATTTTCGCAAGAAGAGAACGCGAATCGGAATCAACGTGATCGACGAAGACCTCGTCAATATGAAATTGCTCTCGTCAATCATTCGTCACTTTTTAAATCGAAACCTTTACCTTCGTCGGACACGACGCTACCATCGACGGCGCAGACAACCAGCAGCCCGAGGATCAGCACAGTCGGGACTCGCATCCTGACGCGATCCCGATGCACTCCGCCCGAATATATTTGGTATCGTCCTCAGCTGGTGGATTCCCGAAGTTTGGAAAGTGAAACGCGAAAATCTCCTACGATCCCCTCGGCGAGCCACTTTCTCGTCTCGGAGATCGCGGTGCGATGGATTCTGACGGATACGACGGCACGCGCGCGGATGCAGAAGGCACGGCCGCCGACTGGAGCGCGGATACGGACCGTCCGCGACTTTATACGTCGCCCACGAATACGGCTTTACGGACGAGATTTTGTTCGTGCTACCTGCGCCTGATACGTAGCGAGCAGAGAAAACACCGATGAATTAAAGTGAATCAGGATCATTACTATTTTATTATTTTAGGAAGATTGCGAACTGTAATTATCTATATCTCTAAAAAGAAGATAGAACAAGAGCGACAGGCTCTTTGCGATAAACGCTGTTATGTTAAAGGATGAATTTTAAACCAATGCCTTGAGTTAAATAATATTTTGTTATTTTTGAACTACCCCGTGTGTCGAAATGTATTAGTTTAACACAAAACAATATTATCTTAATTCCATTGATTTAGTCATATTAACATTGTTTTAGTTAATTTAACGACATATTGATTAGAAGCAGTGGCGATCTATAGAATGGTGAAAAATAACTTAAAATGAGTATAATTTGACGCTACGAATTTAACAGTGTAAAATTAATATTGCAAACAAACGAAATGAAAAGATAAGAATAAAGAACGATATATGTTTATTCGTGAAGATTTTATCTCAAAGATATTATTTGTTTGTATGTACATATATTACTTTGGTAAAATTTATATTTGATTACATTATTAAATTGTGTTTTATTAAATTAATTTTGCAGTGTTGGAAATGGACAGTGGAGTAAGCAGTATTATTGCCGTATGATCTGGCCGAATGATTAGTCCTGATATCATCGATACATTACTCCGACATTATTGTGCGCACCCGCCCACGAGCTGTTTTTAACGATATGAAATAGTCATAGCGGAAAGGCGCGTCAGAGCCGGCGCTAATATAAATTAAACGCTTCCTTCTACGGCGACACAAGGAACTTCTCGGCGAAATCAATTAATATGCAATACACTCATATTAGCATCCCGTATTATCATTTTGGGATACATACAACTGTAAAACTGTCACCACGTCGCGGATAATATCTATACAGACAAATGTAAATTCGAAGATGAGGATAGCAGTTTTCTGCGCTCGTAACTCCGACTTTTTATTGATTTATATTAATTTTTTTGTATAGATAAAAAAGCCTCTCCAATCTCGATAGATTTCTGTGACGGGAGTTTAGGTCTTTCCGATGCGACGGAACCTTGCAACAGGTATGTAACAATGTTGTTGGTGTGCCAGTTACGCGTGTGTGGGAAGTGGTCCCACCTACACATTCACACCAGTTTCAAACCGTAGACACGCTGCAGAAAGCCTAGTTTCCTTCATGGTGATATACACGGTGTCTTCAAAAAAATTATTGTTTTTTATCCGAAAAATTAGCGTCTTTTATTCGATATAGTTGAACGCTCTAACACGTAAAACGACATATGACAATTTGATTGTATCTATCGTAATCCGCGCGAGAAATATCCGACATCATGCAAATATATGCAAATTTTACAAATTAAATATTTATGACTTTGACATTATAAATTTCTGCGCGAATTTTTTTCAACTCTCTCAATTTTATTCACGGACGACGTTCCGTCGGATGTCTGACGATCGGTCAGACGTTTCTAATTTACGTGTAATTGCTTTGCTGTAACATCATATACGGAATCTCGTAAACTTATCGATAGATAATCGCTTTTAACTGATTTCAACGTGGCGAGAATGTTTTGGTCTTGCGTTTCGATACGTCATGCCGCGTTTTTCGTCCACGCGATACTTACACGTGCCCCGTTGCGAACACGCGGAACGAAAGGGGCCGCTTCGGCCGCGGCCGTCATTTCGTCTCCGTCAATTAACTACGTTCCAGCCGTGTCGGATGCTGACCGAGACTTTGCGCGGCCGTCACCGGTACCACGTGATCAATTTTCCATCCTAATTAACCGACATTACGGATACGATGTGCGGGCTGAGTCTGATGTATGTAACTGGCCCGTTACGTATACACGAGACTCGGCACGGAGTCACGCAGATTTAACTCAATTAAGGCATAGCTGGCGAGTGCTACAAAGATGCGTCTGATTCCGGGAAAGACGATGACACTCCCTTACCTGTTACGAACTGAAATACATCGTTACGTAGTCGCATATAAAAAATACTTATCGCGTAACACATTACGTTATCCGATCACATAGGGATAGAATCTGTACATTACGCGCGTCATATATAAATTACAATTATTTTATCTTTTTATTTATACAGAAAACATATAGAGAGAAACAAGGTTGATTACGCGAGCTTATCTTTTAAAGGTTTTTAAATAACGAAAGAGATTTGCGCGAAACGCAAACACGTGCATTTTGTTCAATATATTTTTCTTCCTTATAAAAATATACGGAACATAAGCGGTGTATAAATAGCTTACGTAACTTGTTTGCACAACCTTGTGTCGCGAAAGTATATAATATATATAAAAAAGAAAGAACACATACCCAACGAAGCACGTTCGTTGCATTTGCAACGTTTGCTTATGTCGTAACAAATACGTATAAAATAACTTAGTCTAGAGAATTTTCTTAAAGATTCTTATCTAACTTCAAAATAAATACATCTATACAGAGATGAACGAGTGCACAGAGTTCACCCGGGAAAATCTCCGTTCTTTTTCATCTTCGTCGCGCAATTTCGTCAGAGAATCCTCTTCGCCGTCGGGCGCGTCGAGCGCGACTTGATCAATTACAGGCGCTTTTTCATCTTGCCTAATCTCATCTGGCGCATCTGGCAGGTACTTTTAAATAGCACAGGTCCGCGTTTTCGCGTTTGGACGGTATCCGGCGCCATAGATGCGACCGTAGGGCGCAGTTCGTAATAGCGTTATACTGCATGCCGAAACATGATTTTCGTATAAAAGGACACGGACATTTTGCGGGACCAACGCTGTCGGTTTAGACGCATCTGTTCGAGCCGGCGAACGTTGCGTTCATTGTCAATCGAGAAGTTTGACTGATAGAGACAGCGGCGTGACCCGGGTCTCGATGGTGGCTGTACGCATCGGCGCCTAGAACGAAAATAGAGATTTTCGTGGAACTTGTAGCTGTCGAAAGTCCGAAATCTCGACGTCTTGAAAGCTCAGATATTTTTCTCAAACGTCTTTGCGCTTGCTTCAAACATTGCTGTAGCTGTGATTATTTATGCTTTCTTTATTTCTTTACGAAAGCAACAATGTGCGATCACTGTTATATTAATCGCGCGTGGGAGCATGCGGATGCAGAACGGTGTGGGAGGATTTACTTATCAATCCATACACGAGATAACAAATTACCATTACGATCATGCGATAAACGTCTGTTACATGAAGTCGAAGGGTTAAAGAGGACCGGCAGGGCTATTATGAAAACGGTGAAAATGGAATCTCTGGCATACGCAACGACCGGAAGTTCCATGGTTGTATTGATGGGCCTTAGAAGAGGATAGGACTGAAGCTTTGCCTGGAAATACAGGCAACAGGCAACTGTTAATTTAAATGTATTAATAGAAAACAAATATATGAACTGAAAGCAAAGTGTTGCAGCTTATTAATTTCTACAGAAAGATACATGATTTTTGGAAATCTCCTTCTTTTTCTAATGCAAGTGGTATAAATTCGTTCTTGCCTTCGTAAGGTATATTGTATTAAATATATCTATTGCAATTGCATGGACAAACGTGGAACGTGTTAACGACACGTAGAGCGCGGATAATCGAATTAATGTGACGATTACACGAATTCGTCCTGAATCGAGTTCCATTTCACGCTCAAACTGACTGTGGATTTTATTAACCCTGGCTGCAAGATCGTTACGCGTGTCGAATATCTAAATCTTTTATGCAAAACTTTGTCGATTAAACAATTCGTGATTTTTATATGAAATGTTATACGTAACGAAGTTAATGATTCCGCGCTAGAAGCTTTATTGAGAATTTGCGCCGTTATATCCGTTCGAGATAGACACTTACCTTGTTTCTTTGGCGTATATTAAAGATACCGTAGATGATGGGATTCATGCTGGAGTTGGTGCACGCGAAGAAGAAGAGAGCTCTCTGAATGCGTGGGTCGACTTCGAGGGCCGACGGACGATCGATCCAGTACCTGTTTGCACGCGTTCGCCGATAAAGATCATAGAATCCAGTAGCGAGGAGTTTATCAATCTGGGATGCTACCCAGCAAACACCAAGTAACATGCAATTTTATTTTTCTCTTTCGTAAGACAAAATTTGCGTAGGTATCTGTGACCGTGAACGTCGGTCATGTCAAAGTCTGTTCCAGTATCGCGATTAACTTTTAATCGACGGGAAAAATACTGCGGAAATTAAAAGTAATCGCAGACTCACCAAACGCTCATCACGTAGTAAGGACTCCAGCAGATAAGGAAGACGGCGATAATGGTTATCGTCATTTTTAAAGTGCGCACTCGCGCTCGACTTAAGAAACCGCTCGAGGAACGACGTATTCTGTCTGCAAAGAATCCCTTTTTAATGTATCGCAATCGCGCGCATCATTTCATTCATTACCGAGCATTGAACAACATACCATTAGATCTGTATTTGTAAATAAAATCAGAAATAGCGATTCGAAATAACGCTTTCCAAATAAATTTTTTGCGTTCTTACAACGCGATAAATTACATTCGGCCGTACCTTCGTTCCTCTCCTTGGATCTACGGCAGATTTCCATAAAAATACTGGTATAAGTGTAGAATATTACGATCAGGGGGAACCAATACATCACCACCATGCCGAACAGACTGTACGAAACTTCGTGCATGTACGTTGGAAAGATATTGAACGTTATACATTGGGTATAACAGGTATGATTCGGATGCGTCTCGAGATGGAACACCAACATCTACGAGGGAACGAGACATACGCTGTTTAACGACATTCACGAAGCGAAAAATGCCATTTCATGCTTGTTTTGTATAAAAGTTAGTGCACCTGTGGCAGGGAACAAAGTACGGAACCAATCCACGCGAGCATCAGCAGTATCTTCCCTTTCCTGTGAACATCTAGTATCTGGAGGGGTCGCATCACGGCGTAATATCTGGAAGACGCAGCTACGTCAACGCGCAGTCTTATGTGCGATCATCTTAAATATTGCAAATCGTGTTAACATTAAAATGTTCGATCAACCGAAGAAAGGAAATGCGTCGTGGAATGATCGCGATTATACGGTATCGTTGTGCCGACCTGTCTATGCTTATGCAGACTATTACGAAGGATGAAAGGTACAGGCCAAACGTCCTGAAGAAAGCCATTATGCGACACATCGCGTCTCCCGCCTCCCAGGACACTGTGCTCGCCCATCCGATTTCGAACGGCATCATCAGGAATGTCACCTGGACGATGATAAGATACGACACGTCTCGTGTTAGTTTAATTAATCAAATTAAGTCGCAAGCCGAATGATCATTTTATCGTAATTAAGTTATTTTGCGCGTCCGAGTTGTTATACTTACAAAGAGATCAGCGATCGACAGGTGCATCACGAGGTTCTGTATCCGGGACTTGGATTTTCGTTTCTTTATTATGGTTAGCACGGAAATATTTCCAGTGGCCGATATCACCATGAGGATGCTGTAAGTGATTATCGTCACCAAGTGGCCGTCGTTGAAGCGCAACTCGATTGGCAGTTCCGCGTGAGCCGTGTCGTTACACTTGAGGCTCTCCTCGTCCTCGGTCTCGCCTAATTGCATTACGTTCCCCATGTCGTTGAAGATCAAATTATCAATCATCTGAAATTGTCACATTTCGATCGTGTTAAAAGAGATATTTTGATTTTTCGCAACACTTATTTCCCTGTTTTAATTGCAAACAAATATTTCTCCCTACTCTAAATTTTATAAAATAACGAAAGAAATGTTGAAGGATAATGTAATATAAAACTTATAATATCTGCTATAACGTGAATTCGAGAGATATCTAATGCTCACACTTTTAGCTCGGAAAGTTTGAGAAATAACAGATCGGACTAATGCATCTAGAGAGAGTCTGTTCCAGCAAAATACGCAACAATCGCAGCGGAAGCAATTAGTCGAAACGAATGTTTGCCAGATCGTGTTTATTTGTGTTTAGCCTTTAACGCAGCGGACAAGGTTACATCACGTTCAAAGGGTTGCATTGCATTGAGAAGCGATTTGCGATTCAATATAAATATAAAGTATGGATAAACGCGGATCAAAGAAAAGAAATAAGATTTAGATATAAAAAGATTCTCTAAATATTTATTTTTTCATCATTGTCAATAAGTAAATTAACGTTCTTTTCTATCTGCTATATTTTATTCGTAAACATAATTTAATTTTGCTGCAAAAATCTTTCATCTTCCAAAATCAACTTCTGTGTTTAGTTATCCGTAAAAAAGATATTAAAATATAAAATAGATACCTAATGCTCCAAAAAGAAAAATAATTTTCAAACAGAAATATGCTTTACGAGGCGTTTATATCATTTTGTTGTTCTTACGCGAAAAATCGAGAGGTGGAAACCTCTTTCACGTTGCAATGTTTCGTGTTGAATGACCACGTAAGTCTTGATTTACATCGTAAATCAGGGTGGCAGAGCGTACCGAGTGCAAAACAATATATTTCGCGACATCCGTCAATCGCAGATCTACTCGTAATCGTCGTTTTGCCCCTGCGCACTATTGACAATGAACCCTCATCGTGCGGGGTGCGTTATAATACTGATTCGTTTTACTTCTCGCTGACATACCGAGGCTTCAGCGCAGGTCCGAGCGTGTCGTAGACTATTGAGGCTCGAATTAGTCCGCTACCTTTTGTAACTGTTTTACGAACTGTTATGGCGCTCTGAGAACTGGACTAAGGCCGCGCCCGAGTCGTTTATTATATTAAGAAGCGAAAAATATAAGACGGGAGATTAGAGAAAGCGAATCCCTTACTCTTATACAATTCCGCACTGCTGCGCTAAATCTTGATATTAAAACACCAATGTGGATCGCGTTCCAAAGTACCAAATCCGCCTTACATCATACGTTAAACACGAGCAGAAATACGGAACTAAACTTCGGCCCCGAGACACAAAGTGCATCGGGGGAACACGTTAAGATATCATTAACGAGTTGTTTTTCTTCAGTTAATTTAATGAACTTCGTTTTAATCGTGGCGGGCGTTTTTTTTTCGGGATTCAAGCGATATAATTACGCTTGATTTAGTAGAATTAATGCACTAATACTATGCCGTGAGGATATATGTAGATGCCGCAGGAAAGTGATTGAAAAACATTATTAAGTATATAAACATTATTAAGCGTAATATCATCCACACAAGGTCGGCGCGAGCTTTAAAGTAAAATTATAAATTAGCAGAAGATTGTTACTCGATTTCAGAGCATATATTTTCTGAGAAGATTCCAATAATGTTTAATACGTACGACGCAGAATGTGCCGAGTCCATATATAGGCGAAACGATGAGAGATTTCAATATGTCAGGGGGAAAAGTAATTTTCCTCGGCGGAATGCCGATAATTGTCTCGCGACCCTTATCTGGATTCTCGTTATTTTCACAATATATCGCAGGCGCGAATGCGCGGACGAGATTGATATACGGCGCTAACTGATCTGACTCGATTCGGTTTGGAATAATCGCGATTGTTTAAGCAATTTTATTTCGCGAAAAAAGAAAAACAAGCGTACGATGTTTTCGTCCAAGAAGCGCCTTGATTAGATAGACCTAAGGAGCTTTGTTTACACGAGATTAAGTAGGTCGAGCAGAGAAAGCGCGCGTTTAAGCTTAGTAACAAAGTTATGTTAGTAATTACTGTCAAGTAACTCGACAGTTATATAGAGGTGATATTTATTAATTTATAACGGATTTTGTATGACGTAAAACGACGGGCGCAGGATGTGGTTCTATCTGAATAAGGTCGTTGATATAAGCTCAATTAAGAATCATCCCTCGTACTGAACTCGACGTATCGACGTATCGATATAACTGTAATTCGTCGGGCAATGAAACCTGATTAATGTTCCGCGTATTTGGGACGTAATTGCGCGAAGTAATATTGAAAGATACCGAATTATAAATAAGAAATTACTTTAAAAATCAAGTGTTTGTTTGTCGTAAAAGAAATAGGAGAGCGAAAGCGAATCGATATGGGCACTGATTTATCATTCCCGAAATTGGGGAAAGTCATTTCTAATGAGATTTCTAATGAGAGTGCCTCTGAGAATAATTCGCTGTTATTTGTTTTCGCGAAACAGTGAATAACTTGCGATATGACAAAACGACGTCAACGGCGTCTGTGACGATTTGCTCCTAACAAGTGATGATAGATAACTACGACGCGAAAGTCAATACGATTTACGTGTACAACTTTTCCTTCGGCTTCTCTTGGGGATATTTCTAGCTTTTACTTGTATTTCCAGGAAATATAAAAAAGAAACACTATCTCCAAGATCTTATTTTTGTCAAAAAATTGTACGTACGTACATATAAATCGCATATCTCTTTCGATGAGAGGAAAGAGAAGAATCACCAAATAATTTTAATTTGATATAAACAACTCCTTACTTGATGCAATCTCGCAGCTTCGTTATAACTTCCACTTATTCTTGTCCGTTAACTTTTGACGTTCCTTTAACTCCAGATTTCAAATTGTAAACCGCAACTTACAAGTTTTAATAATTATGACTGGCAATGTAAGATTAATTGTTCCGTCGCGTCGGTGCGAAGCGTCGGTTGGCTTTCAACAAATTGCGATGCTGAGAAACTGAATTTTTAAAATCCCGTTAAAATTGATTCACCACAGCTTCTTCGTGAAAATGTGAACTTCTGCCACGATTATCTCATTCTCGCGAATAATCCGAAAAAAGCGCACCGTCTCACCCTCGCGCGCGCGGATGCACCTGCGACAATCGCGGGCGCGTATTCTCCACGTGCGTGGCCTCAATCTGTTTTCTTAACTGGGATGACTGGGATTATCGCGTACGCTGGTCGTACGCATCGGTTCGACAGCCGAGAAAAAAAATCTCGTATCGCGGCGAGACGCAAAAAAAATGGGGCAGAAAAAAAAGGAGAGGCGAGTTTATCGGTCACCTTCTACGTCGGAACGTCGCGGTCGCGGACGCGCCGTAGTCGGGATATCGGCGACTTTCGCGTAACGCGGGGGGATGCGATCGCGTATGCGGATGCACGTGATCGACGGCTGCCAGACGACGGAATTCGGCACCAGCGATGATCGACGCGGGACTGCCGATCCCGCGGAATGCTCGCGATTTACCCGCCAACACTTAGGCCAGCGTCAAGGGTCAAGTGTCAAATCTCCGCTGATAGGACTAACGTGCCGTCGGCCGAGCACACAACCGGAGTGTAACCGGATTGACGATTCCGTGGCGGAGGAGGCATCAGAGAGATCAAGCGTGAATGAATCGTACGCGGATATAGGTACATGGATATTTAGGGAAACGAAAATATATCTTCGGAGGTTTCATTGTAGATTCTCATAGATGTTAGTTAATGCTATCATTTCTCACTCATGTTATAGTAACGTTGAAATAGTTAACGTGATAGTAAGTCAAATCATGTGAATGAGCTACATGTATAAACTCCGGGCTGATTCGAAGCTAATGGAATGGCATATTCCATTAGCTTCGAAATTTCCATCTTGTGTAACTTGCTTCCCGTCAAAACAGCTTAGTATAAGTCTAAAACGTTCATGATGGGAGGTGCTAAAAATCGCGAAAGATTAGCTAAATGTCGCTGACCGCTTGCAGGAAAATTTTCTACGCTAAACGCATTAAATCAGCACATGAAGTATACGTGAACATGAATAACTGATAAGATAAAAAAGGAGAATAAAAAAATAGTATGACGCAAATTGAAGTTAGAGTTAAAATTCAGAGCATTTGCTGTGTGATGTAACACATTCACATCACAAATAAAAGTTAGAGCATTCACCGTGTGTGATGTAATAATTAATGCGAAAAAAACTTGGGGCTGCTAAACCAAGTATGACTGAAATCTTAAATAATTAAATATGATAAGCCTGTACGATACGTATAGGTATGTTCCGGTTTAAATTAAAACATTATTTGTTTGCATTATCTTACTATATCTGAAATCTAGCAGCGCCAAGTTTTTTGCACTTAATTTTTTTAAAATTAATTATTACATACATATTGATATCTTCTATTATCTTGGTGGGTTTAAAAATGTATAATTTTTACTCCACATTGGAAAAAAAAAAAGATAGACTCTGAACTAGTGCAGCCAGTTCAGCAATAGAAAACAGAATCTCGAATCTTTATACGCAAAAATCAAATTATAATCGATTTCATTAACTATGGGCCTGTTTTCTATTACTGAACTGGCTGCACTAGTTCAGAGTTTATCTTTTTCCTTCCAATATGGAGTAAAAAAGATAAACTCTGAACGAGTGCAGTCAGTTTAGCAATAGAAAACGCACACACACACACAGACCTTATATATACATATGTCATAAAATTGTAACGAAATAAATATAATAAATATGTACACATGTAATATATATATATATTTATCGAATAAAAAATATAAAAATAAATTTAGCATATTTCATTGTTATTATCATCTTATATATATTCGACATTGTTACTTCTATTATATTGTATTAATGTGTAACTATACGTTTATAAGTTAATTACGTTATTTCTTGAATCTTATTTAAAATAGATCTTCCTAACTGGGAATCTCTTAAAGATGACAATTTTATTAAAGAAAGAATTTACGTCAAGCCCAATTACGTGACTCGATATTTGTGCCAGGGGACTGATCACATGTTAATTTTATGTAAAACTTTTTGCTTTTCGCTCTATCCATTCCGCATGAACTTTTTCATTATTTTTACGATCACGTTTCCACGTTTCGCCCAGTTACATGATCATGAGTCCATATAAAACTTTTCATTTTTCACGTTCTTACCCTAAGAAAAAAAGTTACGTGATCATGCACTGCCCTGACTAGTCAAGAAAGTCTGAAAGATGCCTACTCTGTTCCATCTAATATAGTAGATTCATATATGTATGCGTCACGTATGTGTGTATATTAATACTTTTCTTCGATTGTTTATTTAAGATTGTTAATTTTGGATTGTAAAATGGCGTAAAATAATGAAAGGAAATCAATTAATATAAAGATACAAAGAATTAGGTTTAAAAATTGTATTGCATTGGTAGATTTTGCAAAATTCTATATCTAAAAAATAACACTATTAATCAATTTCTTTTATTATTCTACATTTAAAAGTATTAAGGTTAAATCATTGAAAAGTGAATACTTTATAAAGTATTTTACACTGTATATTTAAAAGTGCCATAATAAAATTTAAAATATCTCGAAAAGTACTCAACGAAAATAGAATTACTTTTAGTGTTCTGGAAAGCTTTCGAGATAAGCTACAAGACTATGCAATAAAAAAATAGTAGGTTTTATTTAAAAAATTGAAGGTGACTTTGCCCTGATTTTGGGGACACCAAGACCAAACTGATAATATCAATAAATGGATCCCTTTACACCCTACAATTTTTGTCTAAAATATTTTTAGATTAAACTTTATATTTTCTGAGTTATTCAGGGAGTCCCATACTTTTTATACATCCTGTATAACAGTTACATTGTTGAGTATAAAATTACAACTAATATGTACGTTACATGTAACATTGCATTTGCTGGGATAACATATATAACATATAAACTGTTTACTACAATATATTGATAATATTAAAAGTGCTAATTAAAAAAAAAACGAAATTTATCTCTCAATACTCAATTTTGTCGCTTCTGTTCCTTTTCTATGTTCAAAGGTTACTGCTATAATAATATTTAGCGACAAAAGTCGTCGTGATCTTTTTTGTCGCTCAAATGATCGGTTTCAGCAATACGTGAAAAAGCACCTTTAAGGTTGTATGACCCGTAAGATCTCTGCCAAAAGTTTAAGAAACGTAACATAAAGCTAATTAACATATTTAAGAAAATATTCCTTACTGGAAAGTAATATTTATATTAATATTTTATTAAAATAACGGTTGCCTGTGTTTTTAATAATCTATAATACATTTTTTATTAATCTATCTAAATTGTAATTATCCCTTTAAAAAAGTAAAACTTAAATTTTATAACTTATATCAGCTTGGAATATATTTCCCTGCAGCTAAAGTTGGTTATTAAATTAATAAGATGATTTAAAGTTTACCTTCGGACAAGTCGCGCTCCTCTTCTCTCCGAAGTATATACACAATCGAGGGAATCGCTTTTCACGAGAAACACCGAATCGAACGATCGGAAGACAATGGCACGAAATTGAGTCGGGTGGACGAGTAACGCAACCAAAAAGGGACAACTCCTTGAAGCACTCGCTACGAAGTATCCAACCGCTTCCAGCACAAGCTTTTGCTCGACACTCTTCGATCTCTTTACGAGAACGAATCGATTTCCGAGGCAACAGTTACGGATCTCGAGTCGCAACAATTCTCGACACTCAAGAGTGTTTAATAGTTCTCCGCTCGAGAACACACGATACGATGTTTCTCGCGCGCGCGGACGATAGCGATTTATTAAAGAAATTCCGCGGCGTTTTCGTCGAGCTTACAACCGACACTTTTACCCACATACATATTTTATTTTCCTCCGGCGATGTCGCGTGCGATCTTCTCTCACAACATGCAGCTGTCGCGTTGCTCCAATTTCGACTTTAACTCGCGGGAAACTTTGCGTCGCGATGGAAAATTAATAGAACGCACCGCGTCAACACTTTCCCGTCCGCGGCTGGCAGCTTTTCACGTATACGCCGAAAAGCATGTAATCGACGATGACGAGAAGAGAGTTTCACTCGTTGGCAATGTCAATATTGTTACAGTCGGTCGCGCATATCGTGTATTATGATTTTATCAGTTGACGACTATCGATCGCGGAAGAAACGAATTTTATTTTCGATGTTCCTTTTTCTTTTTCATTCACCGTGCGCAATATTATTGCAAGATACGCAAAGCGTGATTCCGTATTTTGGGCGATTTTTTTTACAACTTTTCTTTTTATCTCGAACCGTGTTCAGCACTAATTGCGCAACGTAATCTCTGTTTTACTTTTGCTACGTTCGCGATATTTTTCGCCTAATTGCGTAACTCCGTGACGTTTCTCATATACGTTCCGTACTCGTGTAACAATTTAGGTAATAACACAATGCTGTAATTTTTATCCCGATGTATTCCGATCTCAAAGAGCGGCTAATTACGTTGATAAAACACGCGATAAAAAGTTCCGCGGGATAATCACGATTGCACTTTATACCGAAAGTTCATGCCTGTGCGAAAGACTTTGGCGACGAGAAAGGCGCTCTAATGTCAATCGTTACTGTTATCTTTGCGTCTCTCGCACAACACTTTAAACCGGAAACCGTGCAATTGCACGGCGGAGGGTACATCAAATGGTCAGCCGGAGCTTTAGTCTCACGAGTACTTTTTCGCCGGGCACTTCGCGTAATCGTTTTCGAGAACACGCCCGCTCTCGGTCACGTAAGGGAGCAGCGCGCGCGCGACGTTACTGTTATTGCAACTATATTTTTACAGTTCACGCGCGCTTTTGTTCCAAGCGTCACCGTACATTCGGATGAATGACATTGTTATTTTCACGGTTCTACGAACACTTAAAGCCGAGAACGTATTCGCGAGCGGCGGTCTTTTTACTGCGGAGATTCTCGCACGTCACGACGTTTCTCACGAATTTTGTGTCGTCACTCGCAAGGTATATTCACGATTACCACCGCGTCATCCGCTGAAAATTGTTCTCCTCTCGCGGCATCATCGGCATCTCACTCGTGACGTCAAACGACCGTATTTTCTTTGCTCACTTCCCTGCAACTTCGCCCGGGACGAACTATGCCCGCACTGACCAATAGATCCTCAAGAATTCGCACGCGGAATAATGCGGTAGCCCGAAGAGCGCGGCATCCTTTACGCTTTGAGAGTCGATCGGAAACTGAAGCGTGTTTATAAACGGAACTCGCTGATCCTTTAAATATCAATATAATTTAGACTTTGCTTGATTACGTATGTCTCTCCGACATAGCCTATAATTCTTAAACTTTATCATTCTTTACGAAAAATTATGTACGCCTTTTTCAAGCGCCTTTGATTCTCAAATTTTAATATATCTCTACAGTTATATACATGGATTTAAACTATGCGCTCGATCGCAGATAAAAATCGCTCTATAGCTCTCTTATCTTGCTAAAGCTTTGATTTTATTGTATTTATTTTACCTTGTGTTTACACTCCCAGTAAAAATTGAATGTCCGAATGCAGAGTTCTATCAACGTGCATACGTGTCACTAAAAAATAAAAACCATATATTTTTATGCGGCGGAGCCCGAAAGTTCGCGCCCACTTTGAGGTGAGAATTCGCAGTGGCGAGCCCTCGGCGTTCAAGTGCCACTTAAAACCAGAGAATTCGCGCTCGTGCGAAGCTTATCGTTATCGGGGAGAGCCTGACGCCCAAGTTTTAATGCGGATTTTTGCTGACACATTTACGCACCGCCGCAGAAATATCTCTCTGTTGATATCGAACGTGGCCTCGTCGTCTCTCGCCCGAATTCAAATTCAAGCACTTTCGAATCTCACAGGCATCCAAAGCGTATTTTTCCCCTAAAAATCGCATAAAGTTTATCACATTCAAAACGCGAGAAACTTTCCGCTCGATCACCTCGGATCACTTCGAATATATTCCGCGGTTATATTTTTCCCCTCGCGAATTTTGCGTCCGGTTTAAACACCAGAGATACGCTGCAATGTTCCACTCGTACTTGCGTAACAATTTTGTACAGGCGAAACTCGCACAGGCGAGAGCATTTTAATCCGGATTTCACTGAATGTGTTTCATGGCACCACTTCAACTATCATCTCGCCGCCCGCAGAATCGAATTTATTCCGAATCACTCGGGCACCTCGAGCATCTCGACCACATTTTGAGACAGTTATTCCGCGAAACGATGTTCTCCTAAAATTCTCCTACAAATTCTCCGCGAATCACGTAACGTTTCTTCTTTTTTCGCCCCACAGGAGAGATGCCGCACAGCGATGCACTCTTAGTCTCCAGGAAATTCAAGCGTTTTCTCTACGTCGACCGGGATTTCTCGATCGCCCTGCGATCTCGCCGCGAAAATCCCAGCATTCCCGCGAATACATTTCACCGTTCCCGAGAGCACTCAGATCGACGGAACTCGCGAGGCGCGCGCGATAAGAAAACAGGTTGCTCGACGAGCGGTAAACAAACGTGTCAAGTTGAGATCCAAAGCGGAAAGAATCTAATACGCTTCCTAAATCGCACACGCGGCTCACTTGTTGGGGACGCGGGATCTGTATGAGCGATCGATAGATCTGCGATTATATATATACGGTCACTCACTCGCGCTTGTCGATCACCCGTGATTCATTCTCGCGGATTTCATTTCGTTTCTCTCGTTAAAACACACTTCTCGTGATTTTTTTTCGGCAACTTTTCGATCGACGCGCCTCGACGATCGCCGTCCAGAATTTTTAATCGCGTCGGTCCAACGCGGCGACGCGAAGACGGGGGATAAAATCGGCCGATCGCGCCGAAAACCGGACGGAATCTCGATTTTTTTTCCTTGAAAAGTGGTCTCACTTTAGCGGCGGATGCGCGCGCGAAACCACCACGAGTGATGCTGAGGTCGGACTGGAGCCTCCGACGCGGCGCTAGCGTCGCTACGAGCGAGGGGCAAACCAAAATCACCCTCCTCCGCGTCGCGACGTTCACCCCCCGAGGTGGAGGGTGGCCTGCAGTGGCGGAGGAAAAGCTAAGTCGCCCGGAGTCTAAGGCGCGAATTGCGCGAAGAGAATGAGAGATTTTCTTCAAGAAGCCGACTTGCAATCCGACTGCTATCTTCCTGGAAGATAAATCGTGCTCTTCTTCGATTGCAGATAGTCCAGAGATAACTTTAGCGTGCATTTCGCGACATTAATCTTCAATTGCCTTTATATCTCTTGGGCTACTCAAGATGTAATCGATGTATTTGAATATATGATAATTAAATAAATATATGAAGAAGAAAAAGAGGATTAAATTCAATATACGCTTTCTTCAGCTAGTTATCGCGAAGAAAAACGAAAGATTATTTCCACGAAAGTATTCAAAATGACGTTAATGACGGTTAGACAATTTCAATCAAGTAAAACTTGTATTGTCCTAGAGTCGAGAAAATATTTTGTGATGCTCATTATTTGGCATTTATGAAGCGAACAGTTTCAATCGTGGCATTCGTATTGACGTTAATGGCTCGCTCTCGACGTGGTATGTCAATTATGCGTATACATAGGATATAATGCGCGCAATACACCGTGGATAGTAACGTACACTCCTGATCCGCCTCCGTTTGTTACATATCGCGATGTAACGTGTCAGAAGTGTCTATTGATCTCAGTGATGTCGAATGCATAGAATGGTCTAATGCGTTAGCTGTATCGAATGGCCGATGCGCCGGCAATAGATCATCCGAGCGGCCGGCTGAGATTTCGGAAATTACCTATCCGATATCGCGACGCCGCGCCGCGATTTGCAAAAACGGCCACCGACGTTGACTGATGCGCGAATGACTAGGAAACTCGATTTTGCGAAAAAAAAATAGGAAAAAAGAAAAAAAAAACAAGAGCGACCGGAACTTCCGTGTTCCGCCGCCGGTAGGCAAATTTTCGAATCAAGCGTAAAACAAGCGGAAGATCCGATCGACCGACACCTCATGGTCGCGCGGCTGGCCGCTGGCGAACAAATACCTGTATACTACTTTGCGTACGAGCGGATAAAACGAGCGTGTCCGTTTTGCGTCGCGTCTTTTCTGCGCAGCGTCCAAAACGGAAGATAGCGCGGCATCCGTTTCTTTCCACGAAACGACACACGCTTGTTGTGAAAGCCCGTCTTTTTTCATCTGTAGTAAAATACGATTCTTCTCGGTGCGTTACGCCACCGCCTCCAGAATTTACATTCGAGATATTCAAATCACGTATTTGGTATACGTGAAATGTATTTAATTTGCGTAAAAGTAAATCTATTTGCACGAAATGATACCTGATATGTAGTAACCATGTAGTGTATTTAAAACTTTATAATCACGTGAAAATTACCAATTAAAGAAGAATTTTAAATAAATGACACATATTTTTTCCGATAAGATCAATGCTATACATATAATAAAAAGTCAAAAAAAATTAATTTTACAATAAAATTGTATAGAAATAAATGTAATATGTTTATAATATTTATATGTATATTTAAATAAATATAATGATGCACAAAAGTTTTGTTTTTTGAATAATATATTATAAAATGCGAGGAAATGTGAGAGAAGTAATAAATAATTCTTTTACTTAATTAGAAAAAACACGCCAACTTTAACTAAAATTTAAATTTAAATTTAAATTTAAATAATATGAATACTTTTTATTTAATATTCTTTCATTTTACGGATATAACATATCAATTAATTTTAAACTAATAACGAAAATGCACGAAATAAATCAAACAAGACTATTATAGCAAATTTAATAAAAAATAAATTATATGTGAACAGTCGCAGGAAATATTCGAAACAGCAACGCTTGCAGCGCGAAAATAAATGCCTGTTTTCATTTTCGTCTCAAACGTATTGAAACTGTTTGTCATAAAATCAGACTATATCACAATAAATGTACGTTGAATTTCCACGTATATCAGATATTATTGCGAATATTTTGCAATTGTTGAAAAAAAAAGCAAAATGCGCGTCTACATCGAAAGTCTTTCTAGTTTACTGCTCCATAATGTAAAACGTTCGGGGTTTATCGTGGAATCTGGGAGCTTCTTAAGGCTCCAGGTCCTGACCGCAAAAGTATAAGTAAGGTAAAACTAAACCAACTTTAGCGCCGTCGAGTTCAAGTTAAAATTAAAGTTTAAAGACTTATAACTTCCTAACGTGCTGCTTCCTGATCCCGAGGACGAGGATAGTTAACTCAATAGGTCCCCGACATATACACGCTCACACACGTACATACACACGCACGCAAATATATATACTCACACATAACGCTTAAGCGCCAGCATTTTCAATAACTATGATACTCTTGATCTCAGTTTTGACACGGAGCTTGCATAATACGCTTAAAACTTTCGTATCTTCTTTCTCGTCACGCAACTGTCACCCTTAACCGATGATCAAACACCAAACCAGGGGAGAATCTTGTAATAAATATCAAGATATTTCTTTCTTCCAATTTAATATTTCTAATCAAAATTGTTTTGACATTTAATGTTTAAAATTAAATATATATTTTAGTTTGAAATCAAATCTATCAAGTTAAAACTCCTTCTTTTTTCATCGCTTGTCTCAAAAATACACTTCTACAAAACATCTTTCTTTTTATTAACGGACAAAATAATAAACGCTTCAATTTGCACTGTCCTGCTCTATCTATATCACATAGGGAGTTCCTTTTGCATTATTTTTATTCTTATAAAATTTTATTTTATTTTAATATAAATTATTATAACTTTTATAAATTTGTTATTTTTTTTAAATTATATTATATTTCTGGTTTTTCTCAAATATTTATTACATTAGTACTCACAAAAACGTATATATGTATGTAAGGTGCAAATGTGTGTGAGTGTTCGTAGTACATTGAGCTCGGGTCTGTGGATTAGCTAAGCCCAAATGATATACGGATCAGTCACCCCTGAAGAAAGAGACGAAACAAAAGAGGACTGACACTGAAACTCCATCCATAGATTACCGCGCATACACTGCAGCTTCGTTATTGTTATTAGAAGAAATTACTGCGGCGTAAATTAGCGACGAAATTAGGAAACCGCACTTAATAATAGACTTGAGCACATGCTTTAGGAATTAAACCATAGAAATTAAAATCGTCTCTTATGCTTTTTCCGTTTTCCAAATACATAATTAGCATAATTTGTACATCAAATATTTTTAGCTTTTAAAATAACTTGAAGATTTAAAAAGTTTCCCCATGTCTTGTCTACTGAGCGAAATAAAATTAAAAAGCAATTTGTCGCAGTAATTTACATTTGAACAGTCACATTCGAAAATGGTAATATAATTTATTTACAGATCAAACAATCTGCAGCACATATATGCAATGTAGTAACAAGATACGCCATCGAGTGTAACGTACGAAAATGTACCCGAAAAAATACAAGGCGTATTTATGGAAAACGATTCGTATGCTATATCAAGAGTATTAAACAGTCCGCTGCAGACTTTTATTCCTAAAAATTTATTTTTCTGCGCAACACTATTGTGTGCTTGCACAATGATTTCTGTATAACTGACGCTTTTTGTACTTTATTCATACTCTTTTTTCTATTATTGCATACGTTCGCCGAGTCAATATACCAAAATCAATATAGCACAAATGTTAAATTTACGGATTTTTAAAGTCTTTAAAAAAAATAATTGACAGAAATGTCGTTAATTATTTTAAAAGTAATCGATGCAATAAAAATGAAATTTCGAAATACATTAATTAAAGTAATTGTATTGTCAAAAATATGCAATAGCAAACACATGTCTCTTCTTACATTATTTAACAAAATATATTCTGTGATCTACAAATTAGATAATCAATTTTGTTACTGATTTTAAATGACAATTCATAAATCTTTATATAAATTTATCCAAATTAGTCCGTTTTTAAAATCCTTTCAAAGTTCTCTTTTTATTGCATAGTGTATAATAACACGTAACTCAAAATTAATTATGTGTTTTTCTGCCAATTATTTAAATCATATTGAACATTGACACATAATAAATAGATATTATAGAATATAGAAAATATAGAATATGTATTAATCATAAACTGACGAGGAAAAACATACGACCAATGTTTTAACAAACTATATGAGGAAACAAAACAGGTGCTGCCCACAATCGTGTGGTTATCGTTCGTTCTGATAAAAACGATTGCCAACAATGACCGCGACGTATACCAATAGCCATTTGTCTCCGTCTCTTTTTTTGCCTACGTGGAAAGGGATTATACCTTCTGATAACGTTAAGGGTTATTAATCCTAATATTTCCGCGCTTCCAACTTTCATTACATCGGAGTGCCGTTATTATATATCTATCTGTTTCGTCACAAAAATCCGAACTAATTGCTTGGCAATTTAAGCTCTTTTAAGTATTTACTTTTATACAATTAGAGAATATATAATATCTCGTTTTAAAATATCTTGAATAACCAACCAACTTTAAAAAGGTATATTTTTTATTTAAGATTAAGAGATACAAAGCTAAAATTCGTAAAATTAAGAAATATAAATATTTTAAAAACCCCTCGTGCTCTAAAAAAGAAAGTAAAATGCAACAAGTTCCGTATCCTGCGTTGTACATAATATTCCAAGCTTCGAGTACTTACTCTGTTATAAATTCTTTAATTAAATTAAATTAAATTTGGAAGTAATATTTCCTTAACAACCATTTAATATAAAAAAATATTGTTTTGAAATAATTTTATTATAATAAATTATATATGATTGTCATAATAATTTACAATGGTATACATGCAAATTTGAAACAGTCAACATATAATTATTACTTTTCAAAGATTAGAACTTATTTCATTGTAACGTAAAAGCAATTGATTTAATCAATTTCTTGGACATCAAGCATTCGCTCGTATAAAAAATTGCACAATAATAGAATAAGACAGTAACAATACTTTTACACGGATAAGCAAAAGTTATAAGTTTCCAGGACAATAATTAAGCTCCCTTGATCCGCTACTGGGATGTCTGGATAGCGTCCAGTTACACTAGCGCACTACACTGTGAAATACGTTCCCTTCGTATACGAGCAGATGTGCAAGGTTCTAGGAGCAATCAAAACTACCTTTCGATCGACAGTTTATGACTTTCTGTGCGTTATGGCGAGCTCCTAGGGAGACTTTATAACGGTTCTCGGGACGAACAGAAATTATCTGCGGTAACGGCGATTGAGAGATTCTACCGCTGTCTCGTCGCTCTTCCGCCAAGAGGAAAAGGAACATTCTGTAAAGAAAGTGCTGAGACATCGATTAATTCTTATTGTCAGGGTCAGGCAGCCCTGAAGAAAAATATAATATGTCCGAACGAGCGTCTGGCCAGTGATTATCGGAGCGAAGTCTGGCTATCAGTAGCCCCACTTGAAAGGGACTACGGCTGACTAGTCGTCGGCTTTGACCACTGCAATCTCTGACCGTCTTCGCGTACAAAGTTATCGTTATAGGCGAATTTACTTTTTTGCGGGAGTAAGTAAAAGAAAATTTCGACAAACTTGACAGTAATGGATATCTTTTGCTGTTTGATTTGTGTCTTATTTAAAATTTCATTTAAAAAACGTGTGTGGATTTGTTGAGCAAACATATATATATATATGCTGAAAATTTTTGAAATCCATAATTTGTAAATATTTATGTAACATCAGAAAGATATTGTAATTATAAATTAATTTTGAATAAAGTTTTTTGCACTAATATTAATGTAACAAAGCATAATGTAATAAAGTAATTTATAGTCGATTATCGATCGATATGTAATTTTCGAGTTCAATAAAAAAATGTATGTAATTAAATGACATACAATATCTGAATTAATCAACTTTATACATAACCATAGAATTATTTAATATAGGTTTTTCAATAAAACTTTTAATTGATTCGTTTAAATACATATTGATAAAGTCAACTTTTTCCGTAACGCAGCATATGTTATACTTAAAATAACGATCGTTTAATCGACAATCCAATCTACATTGTATGCGTATTTCATATAAATTTTAATATCACGCATGTAATCGTAATTCTAGTTTTTTAGCCAGCCTTTCAAAAACTGATTTCGTATTTTACTTATTTAAAATAGAAAAAAGCCGTTTCCCCTTATCACTCATTATTTACAACATACGATTTAACAAGTAAAACTGCAACAAATCCTGGTTTTCACATTTTTACATATAAATATACAAAACGTGAAACAATACACTTTTTAATAAAGTCGCTTTTTCTCGCAACATATCCAACATTTTACTATGCCGTTTCAACATTGACACAGTTTCTCTAAACCATACATAACAAAAGTCCGATATAAGAGCACTTGCCGTTATTTCAATATTTAGATATCAATATTTTTCGTGCTACGATAAATCCAAAAAGTTAAAAACTTTTAGTGACTGGATGAAACAATTAGTGTCAAAATATCTATTTTATTATAATAAATGATATAATTTCTATATATTTTTTATACAGCATTACTTAAAAGAACTAATATTTTTATGAGCACAATATATTATAAAAGTATACTACAAATTCTTATTATAAAAATTAAAAGGAATAAAATTCTTTTAACAAAGAATAATACTTCTTTATGTATATGCTTTATGTAATTTACATTATAAAGCTTTATATAAAATTATAATAATAATTTACAACTTAATAAATAAATTAATAATTATGCAGTATACGACACGCTCGACTCGCTATCATATCAAAGCTCTTAGAGAGCTCAATTCTGGATTGAGAGGAAATTAATTAAGATGGCACTGTCCTATAGATCAAACCACCCCTTTTCGCACCCCAAACCACCGGGCTCCTACGGGAACATTCCATGCATAGCTTGCGGCCACATCTCAGACTGCTACATCACCAAATCCGTACCGTGCATCGCCTTGCATCCTTTACTGAACCCCTAGTCAACTATTCCCAGGTGGTACCGGATGCTGCAGACGATATATCCCGTTCCATGCTCCTTCGATAGGTAGGATATATCTACATACAAACGCGCAACATCGCGACCGAACGCATCAGCTACACATTTCAATAACAATAACAGAGAACCATCCGTTACCTTCGTCAAGACCCTGCGGCGTGCCACGGGATCCTCGCTCTTGCTGAGATTAAGTTGGGAAATTGGACCTAATCTCGCCGTCGGCAATGACGCGGAAGGATCTCTGCTTATTTCACTCGGACTCGCGCGTTCCTGGTCGCGCGGCAATAAACAGTGTCCGGTGGCAGAAGGGACGAATCACAGGCTTCAGGATGTTCGTGCAAAATTAAAATTGCAGATGAAAATAACGAATGTGATGATAGAACACCATTGTTTGATTCATTTAAACACTTTAAACAAATTATTATAAACCAATTGTTTAATCATCTTTTAATCACCAAAAAAACCAACAATTATTTAGTTTCAGAAATTAAAAGTTTTATTTCTATACAGTACCAAGTTTAAATAAAAATTTAAATATTCATAGATAAAAATAAATTATATTATAGTTGAAAAAATTTTGTGAAATCATGTTGCAAATTATTATATTTCATGAAGCGCGTCGATATTCGCGTTTCAAATCTGATTTCATTACATGATTCCATCCATCATGCGGTTTAATGAGTCTGGAAACCTGATTACCGAATTTATAATGTAGTTTTCATCGGAGCCCGGGGAATGTTATATTTCTTATTTACCAACGATACGTAATTACTCATAATTAATGTAGTTTTATCGAATTTCCCGAGAGAGAGAGAGAGAGAGAGAGAGAGAGAGAGAGAGAGAGAGAAAGCATAAAGTTGTATATTAACTTCATCTAAATTTACTAAACATATATTATTAGTGCTAATTGCAAGATATGTTAAAATTAAGGTAACGTGGATTATTTTGGTAAATATGTGAAAAAGATTTTTAAACTATACACGAAAGAGAATAATCAGAAAACGTGTAGGCACAAACAAGATAAGAGAAAGGCAAAATGAAGAAAGTCGGCGAGATGAAATTCCCAACGGGAGAAACGGAATCGTAGAAGATTTTAATTGGCATCATTAGACCCGCGCGAATAATTAGCACTCGAACGATCGAGGGCTTAATGGCGAACCGAGAATATGGTCTTTTCACAACTCGGGCCTGCATTATGGAACACTTTCGCGGATAGCTGCGCCCTTGGCGCAGATGACAAACTTTTAATCGTGTTAATTGCCGTCTAACTTGCTCGTAATAAATGCGTCATAGCTGACTAAAGGTAAAAATACGTCCGTAAATTTTTATAAAAATATTACTGTTCCTCCAGAACTTTTATATCAATATAAAAAATTTTCATGTTTCAAGATCAAAGCTAAAGTATATCGTCATCTATCAACTACACTTAAATTTTACACAAATATACATTTAATTATACAAATAATTATACAAAAAGATTCCTAAATTAATTTTATTTTCTCTTTTTCATATAAAATAAAAATAAAAATGTAAATAGCAATTATAAAATATATAATTAAAAATTTTTTTTCCATATTTAAGTCTTTTTATAATATAAAAATAATATAAATTTATGAACTATCTAAATATTTTTAGTATTTGCAAGAAAAAGAAATATTATTTTACACATGTTATACATATAATTTGATATTTATATAAAAGATATTTGATTATTTTAGGCGGCTATTTACCAAAATCAACAAGTTGTCAGAGCAAATAGCGCAAAATCGCAGAAAGAATTTTGCACAAAATTCATGCCTGGATTTTTATAATTTACTCGTTATACAAAATTTATCCGGCGTTTTTTAATGTCGGAACAATGAATTGGGGTATAATAACCCAGAGCAATTCGCAACTTGTGCTATTGTTCTAACTTCTGCATAGATGAAGCAATAAGCACAGCGTTCCACGGACTAAGAAGCGTCTTACTGTAACTGCATGCATTGCTATGCTGTTATGCGTTGAATACTCGCCGAAGAGAAATATAACAGTTGTATAACTACATAATAAACCTATTGTTCGAAGTACGCAACTATAATTAAGTTTCCCGTCAAAAGGCCGTTCTTTATCCCATATTCTGTGCGATATTGTAAATGGCTTCACTTGTAGCAATGACATAATAAGTGATAATTAATATATAAATTTATATGAGAAATAATAAAAAATCGATTCTTAAAACAATATATAAAAATATTATAAAAATATGATTATCAAATGTGTGTGTGGAGTTATATATCTATATATTATGTTAATTATAAAAATGTAAACTTGTATTGAAAAGGTTAAAAGCTGCAAATTGTAAGCTCAAATTGTAATAGTATATATAGAGCAAAAATTGATAGTGCGCACACACCTCTTGCCAGTCCCTGATCCAATTGAGAAAGGCTATCAGAAGTAGTGATTAAAATGGGAAGTGAGTGCTTGGTCCGCAAAAAGGGGTTGAAGGTAGTCTGAATGGTGGTCGGTGGGGGTCTCGTTTCGGGCTTGGGGAAACGTAGATAACACTTCTTACCCGAGGGACTTCCCGCGACCCCAATCTCAAGTCAAGTCAGATATTGTTCCGAGCTTTGAAAGCTCAAAAGAACTTGTGAAAAGGCATTTCGTCCCGATTCGATGTATTATACCAGGCTCATACGTATTGTACTCCTCGATCTCTCGCTCGGAGACTTTGGGAAAAAGGAAAACTATCCTGCTTCGTGCGTCTCTAGACGGACACCGTTTGTAATTTGTAGCGGTTTTCTTGGGAATTCAAAAAAATATTCTGTCAATTGCGATGGAATTGTAAGACATCATGTTTATCAGTAATAAAAATTAAGACATTTTATCAATATTTTTTTTATTAGTTGACTAATACAGAAGGTAGTAAAATATCTATAAATAATTATTTATTTATTTAAATATTATTGTTAAAAAGAAACTACAAATGTATTGATCAATAACAATTAAAGGCCTCATTTTTTTATAAAAATATATGTTACCTAATTTTAAAAATGCTTTGAAATGTAAAAGTCGAAAAAATGCTTAATAATAAAGCTTAATTTTTAAATATATATATTTTTAAATAATAATGCATTCGTCTTACTAACAAACGTTTGCTAACATTCAAGAGCAATTAATGAAAACTAAATTGATGTTCCAAACCGTCGTTCCGGATTAATCCTTCGAAATCTAACGAAGATGCAATTCCTTTAATCCGGCTCACCGCAAAACGAGAGTGTCTCAGCCACTTCTAGTCTTAGTGCGACCATCAAATAACGCTTCAGAGATTAAACGAAGATCGGGATGCTCGAAGGCGATCATTAAGATAATTCGTCACAGCCGCATCCCCCCGTATTTTCGCGCTCCACGACAGCTAACGAAGAAGCCCGTGAGGCGGTCCATAAGGAATAGGTAGTCGAAGAGGGTCCACCTCGTGCAGAGCGATAAATAAATCTCGAATCTCGAAAGCTGCACCGAGGGTTGTCTCTGCCGCGACTACTGTACGTATACATAGATACCGCTTTCATCCCCTTTAGCGAACGCGCCGCATCGTGGACGGGGGCAAAGTTGGTTCTGTATGTTCTTCACGGTGGCACCGCTCACTCCGAAGGATTTAGAGGCGGGAATGTAACTGCGCGATACATCTTCCGCTTCGCGAGACGAAAGAGGAGCGAAAAGAGAACGAGGGAGAGAAAATGGGGGGAGAGTGAGAGAAAGCGCGCGCGCGCGATACACGAAGAGGAATCGCACCCAAGGTCCCTGACAGCATAGTTACAGAATAAGTGACAAGTTTGTGTACTGCTCGCGGATCGTTGGATCACTTATGCATGGTAGACCGGTCCAAATTGCTTTGCGAGAGCGCCAGCCTGGAACCGGAAGTTACTGTGTCTCCTAACGTGCCAGGATTTATACCGACAGGTAACTCGGTAGTCTTGAGCCCCGCAGCTCATCCCTCTGAGCGGACTTTGGATACCTTAAGTCTCGTAACGGAGGAGTAAGTTTCGCTCAAGGCGACACTTTCGATCTTCGCCGTGCTGGATTTTTCAACGGCATGCGGTATTGCACCCGGGCGACAGGCAGAAATGAAAGAGACGGGCTTTATAAGATTTGATATCGAAAAGAGAAAAAGAATGCAAGGTGATGAGAAACTTGTCAAATTACATCTGTTTGACTGAAGGAAAGTTCATTCAAGAAATAAAATTATTTACAAGATTAAAGCTTTCAAATAATACGAGACGTACTCTTAAGAAAAATAAAATATATCTTGGAAAATAATATTACAAATAAATATGTTTAATATATTCTTTGTCAACCATTTTCAAACAAAGCAAGCAAGACAAATATGTGCTAATATTTAAACGTTTTTTTAATGCAGGCCATACATAGTGTCGAGCTTATTTATAGAATAAATGGCTGCGTAATGTGAGTAAAAAGTATGTCTAAAAACGAAGAAACTTCTCTTACGATAAAACATACACGTCACATATCGAACTGCAACTTCCAAAAAATGCTTTTCAAAAATTACGAGCAAAGTGAAATACTTCAGACAAAATATATAGTGCCGCGAGTTTCAAAATCACTACTTTCGAACAATCAAAACTTCGCGTCCTCCTCGTGCCGTACGATATTTATATCTCGCGAAAGACTCAAGGGCGTGGTTGAGCTAAGTTTTATATGACCCGAAGGAACCGAACTAAAGTTTCTTTTATACATTTTCAGCGTGAGCTCGCACTTTTCTCTTGGAGAACTTACGCTCTACTCTGCATCTCGATAGTATAGCGAAGCAGCTTATTTAAAAAAATATATATATTATAACTAAAGCCTTCTGTCATTTCTAGTTATACATGTATAATGATGACAACATTTTGTTGTAACAAAATTTGTCCAAATTATCTTTTTATATATTTATAACATTTACGTTCATTTTCTTGCAGCGTGTCCTGCTAACTCTATCTCGATCAGATTTGTGATTTAGTATTTTCTTTTTTCGCCAATTTTTTCCATTACATCGCTGATTTATTCCACGGTAACATGGTAATAATGTAATAAAGCTGTTTTGTTTACAATCACAATGCAACGTGCGTTTAATAAACATGAGACATTTATTCGATTTCTCACAATCCCTTTTTCCGGATTTCTCTCTATTTCGCGTTGAGAGGAAGATTTATGCTGGCGCAAAATATTAAATCCGTCTGTAGTCGCATGCTGGGGTAGCGCTGCACGTGCAGAGTCAAGCAGAAGAAGCGATAAAGATATTCAAACACAGTGGAGGAATATTGTAAATATGTTCAGAAGACTCATAGGAAATGTTTATTTATCGCCATTTGCAGAAGAAATTATATTCCTCATATCGTGCCTTATCATTAAATAAACGCGACATTAATCCTATGCACACACTTCATTTATTTCCAATAGATAAAAAATAAATCCAAACGAACGTTTCCATTTAACATGACGAAATCTTAAAACCTTTTAAAAATACCATTGTGACGTGATTACCAAGTTATTTATATTTCTAAATCAAACTCAATCATAGCAATAAAAATTTAATTAATACTTTCATACATAAAAGTATCTTATTCTGTGAGAGTACATTTTTTTTATTCTGATGCTCTCTCTTCCATATTTATTGAAAACACTTCATACAAAATGCATGAAAC